>OX335684.1:6610000-6902500 GCA_946894065.1 Acleris literana | reverse complement strand
CTAGTTTTTTATATAAAAAGTTAAATTAATAACACAATATAAGAATCTTTATTAGTTAGTCAGCGGAGTCAGCCTCACATTAAAAATCAATCAAATAAAGCAATCACTCTTTTAAGCAATCTTACATTTTCTGACTCTAAGGCCGGGATTACACCTGTAAGTTATTACGTGAGTTTTGAAACAAAGCTATATGCAAGAGAGAGATGCAGATATTTGCCACTCACTCTTACCCATAGTTGCGTCTCAAAACTTACGTAATAACTTACAGGTGTAATCCCGGCCTAATTGCAATGCTTCCTAAAAGTAGTCATAGAAAAGCTGTTATATGAGTTCATTAAATTACTCTAAATGATATGTTCCTATCGTGAAGTAACACTAGTGTTCAGTTCAGTGAAACTGGAGTACTAATACTACTGTGCTGTAGATGACTGTCACACTCTCTGGCATCTGTCAGTATACAGGATGGAAAAAATGAATGCCACATGGACGGTAACTACCTTAAATATTGGAAATAGCAAATTGTATGCAAAGGAGACTTACTTTTATTTTTGAAAACAATTATTACTGCATTTATGGTTTTTTGAAAATTTGCCTGTTAACCAGGAATCAAACTGGTTGATTGCAATTGCAACTTGGCTATGATAAAATAATAAAGGAGTTTTTTTACGGTCTTTATTTAATTGAAAGGTGTATAGACATAAATGATCACTATCAATGACCCTTTCGATCAGTATCATAAAACACGACTTTATTGTTTTAGTCATATTCAACCAGCTTGATTCCTAGTTAAGAGGTTTTTCAAAAATCCAATAATGCAATATTTTTTGTTTTTCAAAATAAAAGTAAGTCTCCTTTGCCTAGAACTTGCTATTTCCTATATTTCAGTAGTTGTCATCCATGTGTCATTCGTTTTTCCACCCAATATATTTATTGTGGACAGCTGAATAGTATTAATACTTTGATACTTAAGTGTATCATAGAAATATACTTCTTTATTTTGCACAAAGACCATGGGTGTGGTCTTATTTTCATACTGACCCCTTTCTTGAAATCTCATGTCACCTCCAGGCATGTCATCATCAGCATCAAACTGCTCAAACTCTGCAAAATCATCATCCTCAAGGTTGCTGTCTTCATATGCATGGGCTGCGAGCACCCCGCAGCACAGCAGTGCCACAAACAGCACGGGACGCATTATGTACCTGGGAATATAAATATAACTATTAGCAGACAATCTCACACAAGCGTAGTATTAATAAAGTGACACAGAGAAAGTGTTCAAGTTTATGTTTTAGTTCCATGTTTTACATTGTTGTGTATGCTAGTCTATAAGGATTGGTAAATATGGAACTTGTTGCCTAAAATAAAGGTACCTATTCTATAGTATACTATCAAAGTGTCCATCAGAAAAATATTTACCTTGATAGTGGCAGGTTTACCACCAAGGCTAACCTAAAGGTCTATTCAAATAATTAACCCTGTTAAAAATCATTGCTTTTGACCTAATTGCTATCAATGGCGAGCTGCTAATCAATTTAAAGTATCAGCAGGTCTCCATAGCAAAAAGCAATAGTCCAATCCCAAACTACTAAATTACAATAAGTTTACAAAAGCAAACTTCCTTAGTTGTCAAGGAGAAATGGTTTTAAATAAAATCATGAGTGGTTACTACAGCAGTGATCTTGATTTGAGCACCAAAATGTTTAGCATACATTACAAGAAGAAATATCATAATTCTGCATCTAAAATTTTGCAATGATTACATTGTAAGGATGTTGATTTGTAATATTTCTATACTTTATTTTTAGTTCTGCATTTATTGATAATTTCATAAGAAGCAAGAACCATTTTTTTTTTTTATTCCATCTATTGGCCAGTTTCAGCTTTGTACGGTTCAAATAGAACCACTGGTCCAAGAAGGCTATAAGTTCTGGACTAAAAGCCAAAGTATACTCTGTAGTGGTTCAATCTTATCTCAAAGCTGTTTTATCATAACCTATAGAAATGAAATGTTAAGTGTTTTAGCGCTAATTACGTGCTTGGCAATAGAGAGAGTCACAGCATACAATTAAAAGATAACGGCATTCATATCCTTAAGGAAGACACTTAAAATCCACATTAAACGCTTAAGAATAAGAACAAACAATGTTAAGACCAGAGACACAAATGATGATCAGAACTTATAAAAAATTACAAGTAATTACCCCAAAAAATTTAACTCCAACTACGGGTAAGTAATTGAATCAGGGTATCTTTAAAAAGTAGATTTAATTTAGAACTAGAGCAGGGCCAACTAACTCGAGACGTTTTTATTTCTATATTGGAAGCACATCATAATAGTAATTTATAGAAAGAACACAATACCCGTATCTTTAATTTCTTATTTTCAAATAAGATCACTTCATTTATCTAATTACACTTGTCCTATTATAAAATCTATATTAGCTATTCACGAGATCACGGGTACAGCACTGAAATGAAGTAAGCTGCACATTCGGTCATGTCAGTTGTCATGTCATGTCACGTCATGTCAGACCGAAATGAAGTTAGCACCTTGAAACGTCAGCGATTTTGTTTGTCACGTAGGAACTTTTAGCGAGCGTTTTATTTTGATACTCAAACATGAGAAACTAAAGGTGGATTAAAAATGAGTACTAGCACAGTGTATTTAAGTTGCAAATAATTAATATCGCTACATCTGATTTATCAAAATAGCAAATTGAAGCGCTATACATAATATCGCGTGCAATTCCTCATGTGAATACTCACCTTAATTTCAGTGTGGCCAGAATTGTCAGAAGTTTAAAAACGCGGCAAATTGTAATAAAAAACCTTGCGCACCGAGGATCCATACCGCCCGACTCACACTTAGCCGGTTTCTTTTTTAATTTGCAAACCATAATTAAACCAAATGCTTTTATTATAACAACAGATTTCAATGTGAAAAATTAACGGACCAAGTACGTGTCGGACTCGCACACGTTTTTTGTATGGGGTATTTCCCCCTTTATTTTTTATATTTATTTTTATTATTTGGTGATCACATTTTTAAATATATTTTGCTGGGATAACAGCTTTAGCAATACATAATATAAAACTTCAAGTATTACCTAGCTATAGCTAGCTATAAGCTAGCTATTACAATCTATTACGCAAGTTCATGAGATACAATACAGCCCGCTGACGAGACATACATGCAAACCGCGGAGACTTAGTAATAGGGCTTTAGGGCCCCGTTTGCAGGCTTTGGGTACTAAACCCAAAAAAAGACGTCGAAAAACATCCACAACATTTTTGTATCCCCATTACCTACATTGACTCGACTCATAATAACGAAAAGAAGTTACGTACAGTGAGCATAACGTGTTTTTTTTTATAAGAATAAATGTGAAAAATATTTAGCAAAAAAATCTCAACTTAAGGCCCTGTTTACACTTTGTTAAGTGCAAATGTAAAGTTCATACATTCGAAGTCAAGTGACAAGTAGCAAATGTATGATCTTAAATAAGTGTAAACAGAGCGTAAGGCATAACAGTGGTTTCGGGCAATTAAGTAGGTACCTACTATCTAAATTAATCACGCTGTATATGCGTAAGGTGCTCAACGGATTTATAATAATATCTTATTCGAGACCAACAATGATAAATATGTTATAGAGTTAGAGATTATTTCCTTTGCAGTTGTTCTTTAATATTACAGTTACCTACCATTACCATGGGATAAAATTGATTTAGGATTTTATGAATAATGCATTGTGCATTACTCCTACCGTCACGCGTCATCGCCCGAGCGTCGGATTACGAGGCCAGCCACCGAGTAATCGGCCGTGAACTTTGTTTATGTCGACATTATCTACATCTCACACCGTCAATGTATGGAGTGCCTTACCATAAAGTAATCTTACATTTTCGCACGTCACGCTGCTTACTTTTTTATTGAATTACCATTTTGAGAATCTCTTTGAGGCCTCTGTGAATTCTGGATTGTAGTAACTACTGTAAGTAGGGTGGGTGTACCAGTCCCAAACCAGGCACCAGTAGTTGACCATTTCTAACTTTCAACGAGAATATTAAGACTTGTTTAAATTTCCCACCTGTTTGAATTTAGCTGTCAGCCGCGAAGGCCATTGATCAATCGGCCAATCATAGCCAAAAACGACTTAGACGTTATCTGTATTCTTTTTCAAGGCTTATTTACGAACCCCTCTCGTTCATTTCGTTCCGGGCGGCCATTGTAGTTAGTACGTGTGATGAGGTAAGTTTTTATTAATCGATTCGAATCTTTGATTTTTACCGTAATTTCGACTGACTTTTGAATTTATGGGTTTTTGTTACGTGTGTTCTATAGGGTTTGCATATTATTTCCTTAAATAATGCTAGTTTTTATTATTTTTTTCCACTGGACAACTACTGGTACATAATAGTTCGCGGTGTGTCGGTGGTTGACCATTTGGTTTACTACTGGTGACATTGCTTTTTGTGAGATTCTTGATTTATTATTTATATTTAACAAACAGGCATGTTCACTTATTGTAATATTTTGGGAAACGCTTTGAAAATGTTATGTGGTCCAGTAGCGAACCAGTGGTTTATTACTGGTGACATCAATACAAAAAATTGTGTTCCAGTAATTGACCATCTACACTATCTTTTCCAGACATCATGCCTCCAAAAACTGATTCAATCAAACCAAAAAGAGTCTTCTTTAAATATAAAGAAGACGACGTTATGAAGGCCATCGATGAAATTAGTAAAGGTGGTAAAATACGGGAGACATGCCGGCGATATAATATTCCACACTCAACGATTGTAAATAAAATGAAATTGAGACATCCAGTACAACGGAAAATGGGACCTCCCACGATTTTGACTCGTCAAGAGGAGTCTCTGCTGAAATCATGAATAGTAGCGATGGCGAAGAAGGGATTTCCTGTTAATAAACAAATAGTTCTTGAAACAGTTAAATCTATTATAGAAGAAGATCAACGTCCTAATCCATTTAAAGATGACAAGCCTGGCAGAAAATGGTTTACCAGTTTTTTAAGAAGACATGAAGAAATAGCTGTACGGCATGCAGAATCTATCAAAATAGCTAGAAATTTAGTGACTGAAGCAGCTTTGAGAAAATGGCATGCAAATTTAAGAGTATTTAATCGCTGAAGGCGTCGCTGACATTTTAGAAGATCCGGAAAGAATTATAAATGCAGACGAATCCGGTTTTCAAACCAACCCTTCTTCTGGCTTAGTCTTGGGTCCTCGAGGTTTTAACAATTTTTATGAAGTAAAAAAGAATGAGAAAGAGTACATCACCGTACTGGGAACATTTGCAGCTTCAGGAACTATATTACCGCCACTTATTATATATCCATATGAACGGATTCCATCCGAAATCGTTAGACAAGTTAATGAAGAATGGGGGGTTGGCAAGTCAGAAAAAGGGTGGATGACATCAAAAGTCTTTTATGGATACATTGCTAATACTCTCGTTCCAAGACTGATAGAAAATGGGGTCAAGTTTCCTGTTTTGCTGTTAATAGATGGCCACAAATCACACATAAATCAAGAAGTCTCAAAATTATGCATTGATGTTGGTATTATTTTATATTCACTCTTTCCAAATGCGACTCATATTATACAACCGGCCGACGTGTCTGTATTTCGCCCCTTCAAGAATTCTTGGAAAAAGATAGTCAGTGACTGGAAACTGAAGACAGGTAATCGGTGTGTAACTAAAGCTTTGTTTGCACCCCTTCTAGAAGCAACATTCAATGACATCTCAAAAGATGTCATCTGCAATGGATTCAGAAGATGTGGCCTGTATCCGTTCGATGCTAATGCCGTTAGCTATGAAAAATGTATGACTAATACATCTCGGCATGACAAACCAGATAAACCAGCCGTCAGTGGTCCGGAGCACTTACTGTATTTTGAATCTGTAATGCCAAGTAACCGGATTCGAGAGTTCCGAGCAGCTAAAGATTCCTCATGGACAGGAGACGAATCTGTTAAAGAGCTGTTCTATGCTTGGTTAAAAATCACCAAGGCTGTAACCGAGAACACATCACATTCCGACAAAGTAGATAATATAGCAGAAAATATTCATACACCGGAAGAACAACTGAAAGAGGTTTCCGACAATGAAGGACTACCTGAACTCGATAATCAGCTTGATCTAATAAACGAAATTCGGACTTCACCTGTTGAAATTTCTACGGATTTGCCATCAGTAACACTTCCTGAAGCTGCAGCCATAAGCAATGACATCAGCGAGCCTGTTTCGGAGTTTATTCCAAGCAGACCGATTTTCACTACTCCTGTAAAGCGAGTTACGGAATCTCCTTCATCAAGTAAACAGCCTGTTAAACTAATTAGTCCTGCATTCGCTAAAGCAGTGGTTTGGCCTTCCGAATCTCCAATTAAAAGCACAAAAAAGCGAAACAAAGTTCGGCTACCTGATGCAGTAACCAGCAGAGAATGGATGAAATATTGGAAAGAAAAAGAAGACCTTAAGAAAAAAAAAGAAGAAGAAAAAGGTATCAGGGAAGCTAACCGAGCCAACAAAGAGAAAAAAGCAATGAAAAAATGAAAAACAAAGAAACAAAAGACAAACTCGGATGATGAACTTTCAAAAAATGAGAGCAAAAGACTGAAAATATATTCAAATTCTGATTTTTCCGATGAAGACGATGCACCACTCTCCAACTTTAAACTTGTGAAGTTCACTAAACCAAAGAAAGGCGATTACGTTATCGTATCGTATGAAGGAGAGTATTTCCCTGGGACAGTGGAGAATTTAGAAGGTGATTCTTATGAGATAAGCACTATGACCTTTTCAGCGGGGAATACTTTTCGCTGGCCAGAACGATGTGATAAAATTTGGTACAACAAAAAAGATATAAAGGAAACAATTGTAGGCCCTGTCCTGACAAATAATAGAGGATTCTACAGAGTTCCTGAAATGGATAAATTCATGCCAAAAGTCTGATCTGTGTTCCTATTTCCTAGGTTTTTAAGTTTTTAAATAATATATTATAGTTATAACTTTTATAATGATAAGGACCTTAGTGCCATTGCCCTGATCTAAATAAATACAATTTAATAAATATTTTTTGATCTCAGATTTATATAATTTAAAATAGCTTTTCTTGATCTCAGATTTATACAAGTAAATAAAGATTTTCTTAAATACAAGTGTTATTTTATTTACTGGTCAATTACTGGTGCATTAATTGGTCGAATACTGGTGCAAGCTGGTCAAACTTAGGCACATTCCATTTTGCAATCTTAATTATTTTGTTTAAAAAAATGAAATGGATATTCAGTATATCTTTATTCATAAATTGGTTCAGCAATAAATGAGGAGTGTTATATATTTTCTTAATAAACATTGGTGCGATAATTAAGGTACAATATCAAATACTACTTCAAAATATCTCTTAAATGGTTTGGGACTGGTACACCCACCCTATCTTCTGATTGATCCGTAGTAAAATTGAAATTAAATCATTCTTTAAGAAGCTACTGCTGGGCATAGGCCTCCTTTTTTTCGACTTCTAAGGTAACGTGTGTTTGCCAAGATATATTACCATGATTCAGAACGGGTAGGTTACCATATACCATAGAGCCGTAAGTCGTTTGACGCTCCAAATCAATTTTCGGCATTCCTAGCATTAGTTCAAGTTTAGTTCTAAGTAACCATATAAACCATCGCATATAAATAATTATAGTTAATATAACTACCTATACAAATCTTGTGCCGCCCACTCAAATTAAGTCATCCACGTAAATGTCACCTATTGTGCTTTGAAACGTAGTGCCATAACGGGTCGATTCTGTATGAGAATTATGGAACCTGGTTCGATTCTGCTACGAAGAGAAGAGATGCGTCATAAATAGGTATCCCAAGGCACTGTGGCATTGTTATTGTCTTGTCTCGGCATGCGGATTTGCACATTTACAATCATATCTACCGGGTTGGAAATGCTAACAGCATTGCTTTTTTATCGGTATCTCCCAAGCAGTATCCGAGCGACAGGGATGTTATGAAGTGGCCAGTAAATATGTAGCTTTGGTTTAATGAAAAGATTTAGCACTCATAAGTGGGGCCTTTCCTTACACACGATCTCCAGTATCTCCACCGATGGAATAAAGGAAGAAAAAAGAGCCTGATAGAGAATATCTTTGACTTAAAGATCTTAACTAACTGACTATCCTGACTGCGACCCAGAACGAGTCTTGGTCTTACACAGAAGAGCACACCATTTGACTCTGAGTACTCTGATCTGCGATATCTACTCGTAATTCACACCCCTTCTATAATGGTCGTGAAATGATAGAACACACTGAGCGGCAAGCGCGGAAATACATATTATGTGCTTATCCCTCAGCTATCACCGTATTGATGTTCACGCAAGACCTACTCAACCGCATCCTTCCATGGACACAAGTGCCTCAAGAGGCGGTCGATCAACCCAAGTCGTCTCGAGTACATTTTTGACTTCGACGGTCCTCTTTCATTACCTTATAGTGGCCAAGTCAGTGTAGACGACGTGCTTTTGTTTTACCCACGATATTAGTTTAGTACTGTGGTTTAGCACTATCATTGGCGAACAATAGTTGTATAGTGTTCTGTAACATTATGTTTAAACTGCCACGGGAATGTATTAAATTCGTAAGGGTGACAAGGTACCTACATAATTAAGTGTATAGCTAATTATGATGCTGACCGTACATCGACTGCCCTTAGTATGTTAAATTACGTAATATTGGACCCTGGATGTGAAGCCAACGCGCCAACGCGCGGTGACACTGGTGACTCGTATCGTATCTTACTTGAATGTTCCTTACTAGAATTTGTTCGGGAAACATCTCTACTTCCCAACGTAATAAATTCTAAAAATGAGTTTGTCTGTCAATTTGTTACGCCTTCACAGGTAAACCGCTCAAGCGATGTTGATAAATGTTGATTTGGTCCAAGCACCGGGAAAGCAAAGCAAAACAAAGATAGCTTTTTGTCCGTGTAAATTGAATATTCCGCAGTAAAATCATACCGAACCGAGTTTAACGCAAACAAAGTGCTGGATAACCTAATGCATAGTCAAATGACCCAGATCAAATCTGCCATGGTCGAGGGAATCAGTTAGTCAAGATGTCAGTTTGTGATCCGGTACAATGCGAATGGGGAATTTTATTTCTCTAAAACAATAAATAAATAAAGTCAAGTGCATCCTCCCAGATAAGCATCACATCACGACACTCGATCGACGGAATCATGCTGAATCCTGTTCACAATAACATACCTATTTACATAACGCAAGTTGCTTCCTTTTTCTTCGTATTCCTCATTCGACATATACTTGTTTTTACAAATTCTTGTTTCGTCGCTTCTTTCCATTTCTTGTTTGGACATATCCTGTTTTCGATATCAATGATTACATATAATAAAATCAGTCTGTCTCTAATATGTTTTTATCAGTTAAGTAGTTGTAAAATATAGTACCTATTTAAAAAAAAAACATGTTTCATGTTTAGGTTATTTCGATTCTGATAAGAATATGTCGAATCAGGAATACGACGAAAAAGGAAACAATCGCAAGTACTACATAAGTACATGCAAGTAAGATGCAAGTAGGTACTTTGGAAGTAATACAAGTAAAAACATAATGTTTCAACAATTTTCTCCTGCGACCTATGACGTCACCGATGGCAAGTTTTCTCGTAACGCAGCAGAATGGTAATTATTTTTTCTCAAACATGCCATGAAATATTGATGTTATGTTCCTTATAATAGGCCGCCAAGTATGACGTTTCAGGTGCGGCTAGGAAAAGAGGTCGGTTATGGAATTTAATACAAATCGTGCAGGCCTAGGCCGGCAAAGTCCTCTTTTTTAATTTCCATTCCATATAAATTTGTGGCACCGGCATCATGACATTCTGCCACTATGCGTATCAAAAAAACAATAAACGGTTAATTTTATTTTAGTGTAAACATGGCGGCTGTGGTTATGAACAGGCTAAATAGCTGTTTTTTTTTTAATAATACTAAGCCGTGCATCCAACCAAAGCGTTTGCATGTTTATCTAAAGTACTAGTAGAACAAAGGTAATTAGGGGTGCGTAGCGCAACTTAGATCACAGGCGGGCGGTGCGCTGCGGGGCACCGGCGGGCGGGCGGGCGCACACGACACAGCGCGAATGACTGAGCACTGTAGGTTACTTTTAATGTTCATGCACTCCTAGTAATTTGACTTTGTAATTTTTGTTTTAATTTTTTTAATGAATTATATATGATCAAACGAACTTCACAAGTGAAGTTCGATCAATATTATATGAGTCGTTTCATTCGAAGATATAAGTATATAAAACCAGGTAGTCCCTTAAACCTACAGGCAACTTCGCACGCTTTTTAAAGAATCGATAATAAAAGTCGATAATTTGAATCGATATAACCATTCCCTCATCCCTGTGGTACGCCCTATCCATCGTCATTTTATTTAGAGAGGCCGCAAACCTTTGGAATTTTGGGTGTGCAGGGCGGGAGGGTTCTTATATCTTCGAATGAAACGACTCATATAATATTGATCGAACTTCACTTGTGAAGTTCGTTTGATCATATATTATATTTCGTCGTTTCATTCTTCAGATATAAGTATATAAAACCAGGTAGATATTTAGAGACAAAGGTTTGCGTATATCAGTGTGTCAAATAGAGTAGGTATACTAACGAAAATAAACACATTGTGATTGCGTATTCATTTATTTGTCTTTGAATCTATATTACTTATAGTTACTACTTGTGCATGTTATCATAATCAATGTAATTAATTTTAACAAAATTAAAACAAGACTTCATAACTTAAACAAAATAATCGGACTTAATCCTGATTGTTCGGCTGTAAGCAGATAGCTCGAGCAAAAAGACCTTCCTCTACCAGCGGCCGGTTATAGAACTTCGCGAAAGTTTCCGAGTTTTTTGTCCAGCCCACCGCTTTCCTAATAGCATCGACGCTGACGCCCGCTGCGGCCGCGGCGGACGTGGCAGCGTGGCGGGTGCTGTGTGCACTGAATGTGCTCACGTCGATCCCACTCTCCGCCAGCACCTGCTTGATCCACCTGCTTATAGACTGTGCTGTAGCGCTCCTGTGAGGGCGCTTCACAGTAATTAAGAGGCTTTGAACGTTCTCTGGTCGCTTATCTCTGGTTATGAAAAGATAGTCCCTCAGAACGGTAGCAGGGCAAATGTTGGAACATTCTCCGAAAAAAGGGAGAAACAACAAAGGTTGGTCTCGGCCTGGAGAGGAGGTCTTTATTATGTTACTAATTTTAATTTTAACGCCATTACTACAAATGTCAATATTTGCCGTTTTTATAAGTGAAAAAGTCTGGACACGATGGGCAGTACATAAGGCCAGAAGAATAACTAACTTTTTGGTGAGTTTCTCTAATGTTAGACCTAAATTCGGATACCAATTAGAAACATAATTAAGGACAATTTGCGGATCCCAAGTTTGAGCGTATTTAGGTAAACTTGGTCTCAATTTAAACGCTCCTTTTAAAAGGCGTTTTATCGAATCGTCTGACCCTATATTGTCTCCTAGCAAAATTGAGAGAGCTGAGCGATGGCTGTTCAACGAACCATAAGAAGCCCCGTTTCTAAATAACTCTGTGAGAAAATTCAATATCCACGGAATTGATTGGTCGAAAAATGCTAAATCATTATTTATGCAAAACTGCCACCACAATTTTAACGTAACATTGTATTGCTGTAAGGTATTTTCAGCTAAAGAGGCTAGCATAAGGTCTAACGCTGCAGGCGGCACTCCGCGCCGGGAGAACGCTTGCCGGAGAGCACTGCGGCAGCCAGGGTAAGCTTCTGGTGCAGTGGGTGACGGCTCCTGAAATGGGAGCGTACAAGATGCTCTTTAGGACGCAAAATTACTGTTTCAGATACGATCAGAGTTTGTAATAGGGGATACCAAGCTTGTGAAGGCCACACCGGAAAAACGAGTATTCCTACTGCTTTGTCTTGAATAATTTTACGAACTGATTTCAGTATTAAAGAGAAAGGGGGGAATGCATAGAAGAATTTCTCATTCCAATATACTGTAAACGCGTCAATACACATCGCGTCAGGATCTTTACGCCATGATATGTATTGCTCGCATTTGGCATTGGCGCGAGAAGCGAATAGGTCGATTTCTGGATGTCCTAAGGCTGATATAACTTTTTGAAATGCCTGACCTGCGAGTTCCCATTCTGTGTCAGGATTTACCCTCCTTGACTCCTCGTCAGCCTCTTTGTTGTCTTTTGTGTTTATGTATGACGCGAAAAGCCAAATATTTCGCTTCTCGCACCACTGCCATATTTGTCTTGATAAATCATTCAAGTGCGGAAATTGAATGCCCCCCATTCTATTTATGTAACTAATTGCTGTTGTGTTATCAATTCGGAGCAAAATGGAACAACACGATCGGTCAGTGGCAAAGTATTTAAGTGCTAAAAACACCGCCAGTAATTCTAAGTGGTTAATGTGAAACTTAGTCTCACTTTGTTTCCAAGCTCCATGAGCGCGTGTGTTATTACTGAATGCCCCCCAGCCGGTAAGTGACGCGTCCGAAAAAATTTCAAAGTCAAATTTGGGTGTTAGTAACGAATTTGACGTGTGTTCTATATTTTCTTTCCACCAATTAAGATCGTTTAAAATTACTCCTGACGTATTAAATTTCACCTCATAACTTTTGTATTTCTGTAGAACTAGGAACTTTTGTCGTTCTAATGTTTTAGTATAAAGCCAGCTATACTTAGCGGCTGGACAGGCAGCAATAAGATTACCAATCAACTGTGCGTATTCCCTTATAGTACAAGTAGGTAACCGTCAATATCGTTCTACTAATTGTAAGATTTTTTTGCGTTTTTCTGAGGGAAGACACATAGTCATATTAGCAGAGTCGAATATGAATCCTAAAAATTTGCATCTTTGCTGAGGGCATAGGGAACTTTTTTCATAATTAACCACAAAGCCTAAACACTCTAATAATTTTATAGTTTCTTGAACATTGTGTTCGCATTCCTGTCTGGTATCCCCAATACACAAAATATCATCGAGATATACCACAGATTTGTGACCTTGAGACCTAAGGTAGGTAACCACTTCTTTCATGATTTTTGTGAAAACCCTGGGAGCTATGGAAAGCCCATAAGGCATAGAATTAAATTCGTAAATATGTGGGTCTTTCGATTTATTTGTATGAAATTGAAACCTGAGGTATTTACGATAATCGGGGGCAACTGGGACCAGTAAATAGGCCTCTTTTAGGTCAATGGTTGCCATAAAACTATGTTCTGAAATTATTTTAGAAGCTGTCCTATAGTCTTCCATTTTAAAATGGGACTTGACTACGAACTTATTCAGCCGTTTTAAGTTAAGAATAAAACGTTTTTTACCATTAGGTTTCGGTGCTAAAAATATGTTCGACACAAATTGATTTTCTACAGCTGGACACAATGAAACCGCTCCCAAATCACATAAGTTTTGAATAGCTACGAGCATTTCTACTTTTTCTAAATTTGTTAAATTACTTTTAGGTATATCTGTCTGAAGTACTGGGGTTAAAAATGGTATAGTAATACCGTTCTTAACCCAGTCAAGTATAACCGGATTGGAAGTTATGCTAAGCCAGCAATCGTAAAACTGGTGTATACGACCGGCGTGTACCTCCGCTACTGCTGCGCTGGGGCACGTGGTTTGCCGTAGCCCGCTGCTCTCGCCGTGGGTACCTGCGCCGGCGGTGGCGGCCTGCGGCTCGTCGGTGGTCTTCTCGACGCTCCTCGCCCCCCCTGCTCGTCGAGTAGCGTGAGGGGCCTGTCCAGTTTCCCTGGTAGAGGCCACGTGATGTCGACGGCTGAAATGAGGCTGCAGTAGGTTTAATGTTATTAATAACCGGTTTTTTTATCTGCAGCCCTTGCTTTTCTATGACTTTGGAGGCTTTAATTTTATCCGAAAGTTTGTTTCCGAATAACGTTTCGTCTCTGTCACTTTCCTGTAAGACGTTAAGAAACGGCCTGGCTAACCCGGGTGTGACCAATTTTATTCGTGCCTGGGTCTTGGAAAAATGGAGATCGGACAATAATCTGGAACCGTCACACAACATCTTAATAGCTTGAATTTTATCGTCGCCCGTTAGTAACAACGTCACTCCTCTGTTGACGGCTGTGATACCAACTCCTAGTTGATGTTGGGCGACTTCCATCTTTTTGTCTCGAATTCTAACACTTTCCATGACCGCTGCGGCTATCTCAACGTTGAGTTTGGGCGCTAGAAGAAGTGGACAATTTTCGGGAATGAGATAGTCTTTTAACAGATTATCTTTGGTTTCCTTTGGTAAACCTTTTTTAAGTATTGGTAGCCACCGCTGGACTAAATTAGGATTAATATTATCTCCAAATTTAGGATTGTCATCGGTTGCGACTCCGAGCGCTAACAGAAGTTCCGGGTCAAGCTCTGGTTCTTTTTGCGGTTCCAGCACCACTGGTTGGTCCGACGACTCTGACAATGCTGCGTCTTGTTCAGGTGTCCGGTCTAATATCGCATCCGCCAGTGTCGGGGCGGAACAAGCTGCCGCTGGCGGGTCATGCGACGTGTCATTTCCTAAAAAAGATAGGAAATATGGTATTTAAGCGAAACATTACTCAAACCTTGTGCGCAAGGTGAATAGTTTTATTGCCTTATTACATACGTTCAGTTTGAAACGAATGTTTTATGACAATTTTTTGCCTTTCGTGTTGCCTCGCGGGCAACCCCCAGGCTAGCCACGTTCAAAATTGACTCCAGGCTTTTAAGTGAGACACACTTAATGGTTTCGCAATAAAAAAATTACAAATGGGGGTAGATCTACTTTTTACTTACCGGAACTTTCTTCGTCTTCGGATGAAGATAAGATTACTAATCTTCGAAAACGATGTTGTCGATCCTCTAATTTCCTTAGTTTTGATTTGTAAACCTCGATTTTCTCTTGCGCGCTTCTCTTCGGCATGATTAATCGCGGGAATTAATATTTTAAGTGAGTGCGTGTATTCGTTGCCTCGCACGAAAAAGGAATGACGATGGATAGGGCGTACCACAGGGATGAGGGAATGGTTATATCGATTCAAATTATCGACTTTTATTATCGATTCTTTAAAAAGCGTGCGAAGTTGCCTGTAGGTTTAAGGGACTACCTGGTTTTATATACTTATATCTGAAGAATGAAACGACGAAATATAATTATTATGTTTGATGTTTGAGAAAAGCACTATACATACCTCGGCGGGAAATATGGGTTGCCCGCCTCAGACCTATCCGGCCTCGCTTTGCTCGGCAACCCCTTTTGTCCCGACCTTTGTAGTAATGTACTATATCCCCCGACGCAAAAATAGGGGTGTTACCTATAGGTTTAACGTGTTTATCTGTGTCCCTGTGTATCTTTGTGTGTGTCATGTTTTTTTAAAGCTAGTTAAATTGGGATGGTTTTTAGCTAAGTTTCATGTAAGTTGGTTGGGCTATTAAAGAGATATCCGCTCTGCAAGGGCCGCCATTATATAATCTATCTTATCTTTTTAATAGTTTTGGCTAACTTTATATTTTTGCTTTCAACAAATGACATTTTACTTACCTACTTATGTTACCGTTAAATTAGATACACAATGGTAAACCACCATACAGATCTTGATGGTGATATCTTGGTGGCGCTCCTTAGAGAGGCTTACGCGGCTTAAGCCCAGTAGTGGAGGCCTGGACGACGATTAGGTGATCGATGATAAAATCTTGTCATTGAATCACCGTAACATAATACTCGTAAGTAGTCGTAGCTGGGCAAAAAACAGTTAGACGCGGTGACTGGTAAAACTAGAATATTCTCAAGTTTTACTCCGAACGGCACCTTCATAATTTAACAACTCTTTTTTACCAAGCTATAAACTAAGTATTATACCTTCCTTAGTAGATACGTTATTTAAATAACTTAGCTGTGTTAATTAAACAAATACAATAAACATTTTATGGAATTACTATCAAAGCGATCTTTAACCACAGAATGAATGAATGTGTAACACCACCAATTTGCTTTGCTTTTTAATTGGTCCAATTAAAAAGCAATTACATGCCGTTTACTATCTTCCGGACGCGGATGCACAGTAAAGTACTTAGTCCTAAATATGATTTTAAATTAAGTTTTCTATTCTAATTAGGTTTTACTGTCGTGGTCCTAAAACCTCATTGAAACTGGTAGGTCTAGAGAAAAACCAATTACTTTCCTACTCTCTCTGACCAAACCAAACGCGAGAGAGATTCTACGTCTTTACGCTTATGTAGAGAGAGGACTTTTGGTGGCAAAACGTGGTTCTAGAATCCATGGAGTCCAGAGAGATTTGATTTTGAAAATCACAGTGGCTTTATCGTCGTAGTGAGAGATATTTAAGAGACAATTAACTCGTTCCTTATTCGAACTTGTCTGAGTAATCGTCTCTAACTGCCGCACTCAGAGACGTCAATTAAATTTAATGGTTGATTATAGTTGCTGCTGTCACTTTTTTTGTTATAGCAATAGAATAGGACAACACGTCACTAAACAAGCATTAAATTTAATTGACGTCTCTGAGAGCGGCAGTTAGTGATGTAAATTAATGAATTATTACTTTTTTTTAAACTTATTTTTAGCTACAGTGTAAAGTTTGATTTTTCAAGATACTTACGACAAGATTACTTTCCAACGTCCATGTCATCATGAGCTCCCTTAAACAGAAAAGTCGACAAACGCTTGAGTGATGAGTTTAAACAATTCATGGTCATGTTTATCGTTTCGGATTAACGTGGATAAAGCATTCGTCACTCTCGCACTTACGTAGGTACTATTTAGTCAAAAAGTGACGGATGTTTTATACGTACATCTACAGCGATAAACCAGACTATAATAGCTCCGCAGTTCTAGTTCGTCGACAAAGAAAGCAAAACAAGCTCAGCCCC
The DNA here is from genome assembly GCA_946894065.1 of Acleris literana. Classification (NCBI taxonomy): domain Eukaryota; kingdom Metazoa; phylum Arthropoda; class Insecta; order Lepidoptera; family Tortricidae; genus Acleris; species Acleris literana. The sequence continues at coordinate 6,885,503 of OX335684.1, read as the reverse complement.
TCGAGTCTTGATAATAACTCTCATGTCTAATCTGTCCCATACCTTATGTCAGGATCGGCGACTCGGCACATTTTCCCACGAGACCGGGGAAACTTTATACATAGTTGGAATGAACTATCATTAGACCTAGGGCTGCCACTGCCTTTGAGGAATGCTTACGCTTCATCCTGAGATATTACTCTTTTAAAAGCCGGTCATGTGCGATTCGGACTCGCGCACCGAGGGATTATTATTTAAAAAAAAATGGATTTGTTAGTAATAAATAATATTCTGAAAAACCCCGCTATCTACGGTTCAAAAGCTGAGTGTTACAGACACTGGTTTTTTTGCCGTATCTGAAGTGGAATTATACTATTTGTAAGAGGAACTTTTTTTTCGAACCGCGTCATACACGCTTTGCTACAATAATGTTAATTTCTACATATTTGTTATTCTGTATAACAGCGGTATCCAAGCATGACAAAAGTAATTTATTTAAATAGATTTGTTAACGTTGGTAGTCATTAGAAAACCATTGTACTGAACGTTACAATTCGCAGAAGTTTCGTTTGCTCGGATGATCTAAGCAGCCTGTGGTTTTGCTGTCAAGCTACCGGAATTCGTGACAGCGTAACTAATACAATTCGTAACCGTGCCTTAAGTAAGTACTTGGGACTTGACAGAAGCGCGTGGAGCTAACCCCATGTGCTTCTGTTTAGTCCACCAGAGTAAATCTCTGTAACCGAACAATTGTCCTCGCGTGGACATGTTTCTCTAATAAGTCCATGGTGATTGCCAAAAAGTCGATACTGGCGAAATACACCTTGTTAAACACAAGGAGTGAAAGCCAATAATAAGAAGAAAAAAAAAGTAAGTACTTTACTTACCCACTAAAGGCCTATAGACGTTCAATTTTAAGACTGCAATCCAAACACTAAAAATACGTTGCCAAAATACGTTGCCAACCCTAAAGACTAAGATAGGATGCCTCTATACTAGTCAGCGGTTGTCTTAACCCCACACCGGAACACAACAATGAGACACTGCAGCTTGCCGGTAAGTTAATGGACAAGATGGTGCTAGCGATCCGGATGTTACAAATTCCATGTTTTTTATGTTTTTTTTTATTATAAATTTCTTTCCACAAGCTTCCCTTTTGAAAATCCATTGTAACAGAGGTTTGAAGAACAACGCTTAATGTTAAAACAAAACAGAAATAAATAATAATCCTACTATATCATACTATAAATGTGAAAGTTTGTGTGTTAGTTTGTTACTCCTTCAAGTTGCGACGGCTGAACAGATTTGGATGATATTTTAAATGGAGATAGCTTATACCCTGGATTAACATATAGTCTACTGTTCATCCCGGAAAATATAAAGGTCCCGAGGGAATACCGTTAATCAAAATCTACGTGAATGAAATCTCGGGTAGAAGCTATAAATAATAAATGTCGTGGGACTATCTTACACAAATTGACCTAGTCCCTAACTAAGGTCAAGGCTTGTACTAAAGGTACTAAAAGTAATAAAAGGTAAAGGTACTGCACAACGGTAAACATATTTTTACTGAGAAATAAACACTAACACTGATATTTGCCCTCAAGGTTTTTTTTTAGAAAATTCAATTGGTGGATACAGGTTTTTTGGTGTATTATTCCTACAACATAATCCGTAAGTCTCTTGCTGATAACGATTTATACGTTCATACACTAGTACTCAGAAGGAGCAGTTCATTTTTGTACCTTGTCGCAATAAAGCAGATAATATTTCAAATTTGTTATATAATGTGTTAAATATATTCAAATAAAGCATCTTTTTGATGTAAAACAGTAAAAATTTCTTTTTGGACAATTCCTTAGCTTAATAGTAAAAGTAGTTCTACATTTGTTTTTAGATTTAAACTCTAATTTGGAGCTAACAAATTAATAGATAATCAATTATGATCATGATTTTCTAAATCGGCGCAGGCGCTGCTCCCGCTTGCCCATCTAATGGTCCTTAGCCTCACTGAGCTAGGTTCTTAGATATCAAATTTACGACTCTATGTCGACTCGGGGCTGACTGGTTTCCAGAGGACGCGCTCAGAACAGCCAGTTCTCTAATTATAGAACAGATCACTAAGTAAAGAGTCTAAGTAATAGTATAATTGAAATAGGAAAGGTTGCAAATTGCAATCGAGTTTTCCTAAGATGAACCTTGACATTGATTTAGGTAGGTTCAACTTTTTTCAGATGTATTCAAACTGAAAAACCTTCAGGAATACTATTACATTTAAGTAATTTTACAAAAATTAACAGCATTAAATTTGTTATAAACTAGAACCTGAAAATGTATGTTGTAGAGTCAATACTTTAGGATCTATCTATAGGAAGGTCGAAAAACAAATTAGGTAGGCCTACGGCCACCCTTACTGTAATACGAATACGGTTGCGCTTTCGGCAAGTTATTTTGACTAATAAATAAAATACTCGAAATTGAAATGCCCTCGCATTTGCATGACTGAGTAAGGCACTTGCAGGGGTCCTTTATGGTTATCATCGTATCCATGTAAGTTCTGTGCTGTGTACTCTTCTGATTTTGGACTCGGCTATCGGCTGCGTAGAGGGGGTGAAATGAATTCTCTGATGTACATGGATGACCTTAAACTGGTTTTATCAGAGCGCCCAGGGCCTCTATTCAACAGTGTCTGATCTGTTATCGTATTGTAAACTTCGATAGCTCTTATTGACTTGACAGTAATGACGGCCGAGTTAAAAACGATTCTGTAACAGGTCAAATACAATATTGTTTTTGCTGCCTAGAATAGAGGCGCAGTTTTAATGATTTTTCTTTTAAAAATCACGTTAGGTTTCAATATTGCCATTAAGTTGAATTTCAGTGTAGACTATTAAATTAAGTACCTGTTAAACAAAGAAATTGTGTACCTATTAATTTGTAAAAATCGTTCGTCGTCGATTGTAAGACAAATTATTATAAAAAAAAACAATAGTACCTACTTACCTAATTCGAAGCAGTCTTTACCGGCGAGCTTGAGTTGTCCTTTGTGCTCGTAGACATGGAGACTACGAAGAGACCACTTTGGCTGAGGTGCTCCGTCGATGATACCTGCAACCAAAGTGCTCACGGAATAACTAAATACAGTACGACCAAAAAGAGTAGAAATTAAATAAAATGGAACTAAAAAGATTCCATACTAAATTGTTGCCATGTTTACGTATTTTACGTCAAAAATGTGATAGTTACGTAGAAAGTGGCGCCCTCATTTAATTTCTACTCTTTTTGGTCGCACTGTAGGTAGCTCACCAGTAATCGTCGACGAGTTACTCGTAACAGACGAATTGTTTGGCAGAAATACCTTGCAGTTTAGAATAATGATCTAAAACAGTTGTGTCAGTTTTCATTACACCGAACCTTAACACCCTGTATATTTGAGACTTTGGCAGATATCACTTTTTTTGTCATCTCACAGTAGTTGTAGCGTGAAGAAGTAGGTAGTACGAAATTTACGAATAGTAACTACCTGTCACTATTGCGTTTCGTGTAGTCGGGGTGTCGATGAGACTATTCCACTAGTACCTATTATTGGTGTTACTGGGTATCGGTAGTCGCTTACCACCATATATGTATATGTATACAGGGTGCCTCTCACCTTGGGGCTTTAAATGCAACCATCGATTCTACTCGCTAAACTGAACTACTTTTGTTCTGCAACTTTAAAAAATAACTTAAATTTAGATAACTAATTGATGTTAAAGTCTAGTTGTAAAATCAGTATATTACATCATGGCCATAAAATCACGATCTCATGGTACGGGGGCGACATTTCCTTGGTACGAGGGCTTATAAAGGAAAATGGAGAATTGGATCGCGTACATTGAAAAAATTTCAATGTAATTTAATTACATTTAACTTGTATGAAAAAAATTAAATTTAAGTTGGACATATTTTTAACAACTTACAGAAATAAATAAGTTCAGTTTCAGGAGTAGAAACGATCCATGCATTTAAAGCCCCATTGTCAGAGGCACCCTGTATAATATGACTCAGAGGTATCCAAAAGGACACTAGAGGGTTTGAAGTTAGGTATTCCTTTTACAATGTCCTAAAAATCACGCTACGAAGGTATCCACTTTAGTTTTTTTGTGGTATCTTACATAATTAGAATCATTACGAATCAGCGAAGTTTTTAAACCTATTTGCCTTTCTTTAAGTTTTTTTTTTAAGTTATCACATAAAGTTTGATTGCCAAAGTATTTGAAATACGGCAAAGGTAAGCCCCTTTGCCCGTTTTTATCCGTGGAACCTGTCAATCAAAGCTGAATATTTATTATGGCTAAAATAATGTTGTTTTGTAGGTACAGCGGCTGGCAAAACCGACTTGGAAATCCCCTGTTACAAGATCGATGATAAAATAATATCATATCAGGCATAATAATATGCCTATTGATCAACAGTTATAATTTATGAATCATAAACCTTGCATAAATAAACCTTATGGGTATGCATTTTCTTTGAAAATGTTCATAGAAGACCACGGCATTAGTTACAAAGAAAAACTTTCGTTCTAGCAACCGTTCCTTGCTTCGCCACCTCCCCAACCCAGCCAATAAACTTAAGTTTTTTTTTATGTTCAATTTTAATTTAATTGTCAACCTAGTATCTAGTATTTGATAAAATAGTATTACATTTTTTTTAATTATATTTTAAATACGTTTAGTTTTATTTTTTAATTGTAACTATACTATATTAAAATAAGTAGGTACTAACAATTTTGGTGAAAAAAAAAAGTACTGAAATAAGCTTAAATATATGCTTATGCATATATGTACTCAATGAATGCTTTAATTCTTGTTTACAACTGACAAATTTCGTTCAATTTCCACGGAACATGATGATATTGATGATTCAGGTATCCGCGGCCTGTCCATATAAGCGGCGTAAAGGCCAAGACCAATGCCAGTCCACCACTGTAGCGCGGGAACATCCGACGTTTACCAATTTTAGTTTTTTTTTTTAACTTTGTTTTTAATTTCCGCCGCAATGGCGTCAGCCGTGATCAAGATTAGTGCCATATTGTTTTTTGTTGCCGCGTGTGCAGCTGATGTTTGTAAGTTTATTTTTTAATTTTCTAGCAAGTAGAGTTAAGAATGACGTTTGGATTAAAGTTTCATGTAAGTGCGTATGCGTAAGAGTATGTTTAAACATTTATGACATGGTATTTCAAACATTTCTAACTTGATTGGCAAATTTTTACAAAAAGGTAAAATACTGGCAGTATTCATTTGGTAATAATCAAAAAGTACCTACACAAAAGATAGGTAGGTATCATGTAGACTATAAAAAGATCTTTGGCAAGGAAGTAAAGTCTAAATAAAAAACTCTTTTTGCCTATGAACTCTGATTGAATATTTTAATTCATATTTTGCATACTAATTAAATTAATTAATCAATAAATCGTCAGGTTATATTTTAAAATAAAGATAACCAGTTGTCCTTACTCACAATTAATGACGCGGTTCTTCCGCGTAATGTAAGTGAATGACTGCCATTAGTTACTAATAAATCTCGCTGGATATTGACAGGGAGTTAAGTCGTGGAATAACAAAGACGTAATTTTCTCGTAACGACATAATGGTGTAGTTTACTATGATTTAATTTGCTATATCAATTGCTCGGTTATCGGATATTGTTTGACAGTTAACAAGTTTATTGAACGCTTTATAACAGGGTGTTTTATTTACTGTGGCCTGGCGCCGTTTTAAATACGATGGTGGGCTTTGCTTACGATTCTAGCGGTTCCGCGTTCGATTCCCGGTATGGACAAATAAATATGTGATGAGCGCGAGTATTTGTTGCTGAACCTATCTATTACCTTTAGTATTTTTATCGTTGTATAGTACCCAAAGTTCAAGCCTAGAGTTTAGTTTGGGGCTAAGTCAATTTGAATGCGTTGTTCTCTTTTAAGGTATTCATTTATATTTAATACAGAACTGGAAAAAATACGATTGTTTTATGTTAGACCTTAAATAAACAACGCGCTCCTATGGTTAAACATCATACGGTGTACCTATATGTATGTCGGCTGTTTTAAAACAATATGGATTGTTGCAAAGTTTAAAGCTCTGGATGATTTTCCTCAAGAAAGAAGAAGTATCACGTCTTATAGATTCAAACCACGGCCCATAATAACCTGTACAGTTTTGTTTTACTCTTTTCAAGTTGCATCCTTGCAACCAGTTTTTCAAGTCCTGTAATCTGTTACACTGTCGTACTGTGAACAAAGTTGCCCTGAGTGAATCAACTCTTACGGCTCTACATTGTGTTTTAAGGACACACTATATATTTCTATCTATCTGATCAACCAAAACCCTATGGTTTATTTTTGGGCACAACTAAGAGCTTTTATGCAAATAGTTCCTTTCTAGGGAATGAAATCTCCCGAGATTACGGCAAAGACAAGATCTCGCGAGATTAGAAAGATCGATCGCGAAATCTTGCCATTTACGAGATCTCGTGAGATTGGTTGGACAAATTTGATATACACTGGCCCGTAAAACTAAGTATCGCACTTTGAATACTAGCTAGTATTAAAAGTGTGATAGTTAGTTTTGCGGGCCAGTGTATATTATTAATTTATTTAGGTATAACTTTTATCAAACAATCAGTCTTCTTTTTTGGATAAAAATTATATAATTAAGTTCATTTTAGTTTTTGAGAAAAGAAAAATTAGTCCTCAGAAATGTTAAAGTAGCTTCGTTAAATAAAAAGCATAACGTGTGTGTTCTTTTTTTTTCATAATCGTGATCTTAATTTGTTGCTAAGAACAGATTCCCCTAACTGTTATAAGTAGTTTCCGAAATCCATATACTGACCCATTTAGATTGCCCACCCTCAGTGCCGGATTAACCCTCCGTGATGCCCTAAGCATTTTCGTGTGTGGTGCCCCTGTGACCCTAGCCATTACATACCTACCCAAAGGCCTCCCTTAAGATTTCGTAGTTAAACTATACTTACGTTTGCCGTTCTTCAACCCAAGGAAAAATATCTACACTAGGTACACTTGATATTAATATGGATGAATACCTATTCAATTACTTTTCCTCTCAATCACCCATAGGGTTAACGGAGTTTCACGCAAAATAGGCGCATTTTTAAGTCGTCGAGTTGCGGAAAAGAGCACAACCTATAGAGATGAGTTCGCCTCTGTCATCTTTGTATTTTATTACGATTTGTAGATACATTTAAGTATTTACGTACATACAATACAAACACAAGTGCGCGGAGTGTACAAATATTCAGTTTGACCACACAGTACGCCAAGACTTCCTAACCTTTTAGACAAGGACAAGAAGAAGAAAAATCAAAGAGATTTATTTTAAACTTATCTTTATAAACTCTAATTTGCGACTTTTGAGGGACGCAAATTGTCGAATAAACTAATTATAAAACGAATTATACTTTCCGTAGAATATCAGATTCTATGTACCTATAATCGTTATATATATGCATCGAGCCTTTCCTGCCTCATTGTAGAACGCCTTTAATTTTTCAGTATTTTTTACCGACTTCAAAATAGGAGGAGATTCTATGTTTCACTGTATTTTTTATGTAGGTATATTCACCAATTTTTCCGTCGATTTTGGACCGATTATGAAAATTATTTTTTATTTGATAGGGCATACTTCCTAGGTGGTCCCACCCACGTCCCACTGTCACCAGATCTGAATCTGATGAGGGGAGCCATGGAGAATTAAAAGATTTTTTCAAAAATTAGCATACATATAGATTAATATACATAAAAAAATGCATACAGGGGAACATAGAACCTCCACTCTTTTGAAGTTGGTTAAAAACATAAAAGCTGTGTGTTTGTTTTTTAAAACGTTTATTTTCATGTTTGAAAAAGATCTCTCTGCTGAATTGGTCATCATTAAGTAAACTTAGAAATATCCGTAACGCTGTGTCCAGATTATTGAACGTAGAAGTAAGAGGGTCGTCGTGAATGATTTGATTAAGTTGTGCGTGCGCAGCGTGTGTCTAAAATTTAGCAAACACGTCGCTGGAATTAGTTTTATGGGCGACATAAATGAGTGAAACTGTTAAATTTTTGTGGATTATTCAGTGTTGAGGTAGGAATATAAGTTTACTAATTTTGTACATACTATGTTTTTTGGTATTCCATGGTTTAATCGGGACACATAATTTTGTCAGGATCAGGAAATAAATTTAAAAATAAAAACCTGCTTGCTATTTGATGATAATGTTCTCCTCTTTTAAGAATTTCTGCGTATAATCAGGTATATAATCTATTAATTATATTGTATCATTCATAGATAATCCACAGAAATTGGTCACTTTAAATTGGTCTCTAAGCAATCGATTTCGATTCGACAATTTATGATTTTCGCGGGAAAACCAAAATTGGATGTCTCGTTCTGAAACTGAAAGCGTTTCGTTTAAAAGTCCATAAATCGATTGCAATTTTATGAAGCTTGCCACACACTGTAATTTTTCTTATAAGCTACATTGAGATTCGAGATCTTCAACTATATACTTATCAAGAAAAAACAAACTGATTTTTGATCTGAGATTTTGGTGCCCCCTGACTCGTGATGCCAGCAACTGCTTACTTTGCTTAATGGCTAATCCGGCACTGCCCACCCTGTATATTATGTGTACTGAGTTTTTTCCCATAGCAATTTTTATGAATGCGGAACTTTTGGATTACAAATCCAATTCGCACTTGTTTGACCGGATTATTTTTTGCTTTGTAGGATCACATGTGGGCTGATAGTTTAGTGACAGCGTTCCTTACGGGTCACTGACTCGGATTTAAACTGCTAATGTAATCTTTTGTTTATTTTTAAGATCGTTATACCTTATTTATTTATATATTTAAAAATACAATAACATTAATAGTTACAGTGGAATACCACATTTACCTCAATTACCACAAGGTGGCACTAGTCCGATTTAAAACTTAAGATATACCTACATGTAGCTATGAATTACTTCTCACTTAGCGCTTAAATAAAACTAGGACACCCATTTTTTTCGGTTCGTAGAGGACGCACAAGGATATAGATTGCTAGATCTAAATTTCAAATTAAATGAAAGTACCTAACTACCTACTTATACTTAGTTATTTACGATAGTAGTATCTATCTGACATTGACGACGGTATAGAACTCGTGGCCTCTGATTTATGACTAGTGGTTTAATCGGTATTGTGTCATCTCATCATCACGATGTCAGCCAAAAGACGTCCGCTGCTGGATTTATAACTTATAAGTAGATTGTGGCACACGGGATCAAAATTACATACCTATTTCCGGCAAGGGCGGGATATTGAATCCCTGGCCCTTATTACGGTCCCCTTTATCGTGGTGGATAAAACATCCGTCAATCTAGCTCTTACATACTGGTCAGAATGTGACAGATGTTTTATCCATGCTTATCCACATCGATAAACACGACCATAATAGACCCACAGAGCAAAGCGAACTTTTCTGAGCGTTTTGTTTGGAATTCAAGCGGCACTTACCATTAAATCATTTTCCTACCGAGTGTCACATACTTTTTTCGCTCTACCTGTAAGGAAACTTTTCAACCCTAGACCATGAAGGTTGGCGACACAATATAACTTATAGAATAGATTGAATACCTTGAACCCTATTTTCAGAGTTTTTTTTCTGAATATGTAGAACAAAAGATGTTCGTTTGACTTATTATTTAAAAAATTATGAGTTTTTTAAAAGTGCCATTATTTCAGAAATAATGTATTATTGTCGTCAGAAGATATTTTTATTAATGTCAAAATTACTTAAAATAATAGCTAATGACCCACCTATCTTCATTAGTTGGTTTTAGGGACAACCTGTATATAAATGTAAGCTTCAGCGTCACCAAATGGAACTAAGAGAGAACTATAGGATGTTGTCTTGCGTAATCGGCGCGCGCGCACTATTGACCTCAGCAGCCGTCGGCGTATGTTGACTTACACTTGGCATCCATTTTGTTTATTTATTTACACATACATGAGGAAAGTGTTGAAGCAATCTTCCCTTCTCCGACAGTCACACAATTTCAGCCACCTCAAGTTTACACTTTTGAAACACAAAAAAATATTGCAGTATATCCTTGAATAAATACTAGTTATAATACCGGCTTGGTAAATAGTTGACTAAACTTTCACGCGTGTTACATTTCAATTCTTTTTTTCTAGTCAATATTCCGGAAAGTTGGGGTTCGCGTTGATGTCTTTTGCATGATAAAACCTACCGTTCGAATAAAGGTGAAATACGATTAACCTGGATCCAAACATACTTATTAAAAACCAAACGACAGCGAGATAAAGGTGTATCAAATTCAAGATTTACTTTAAGAACATTAGCTATTTTCTTTCGACAATTTTACGACAGTTTATAGGCTGTCATAGCACCGTGAGCTCCAACGTATTTCCCAGCTTTATACAACATCCGCGTTCTATAAAAGGTGAACCCTGACATTGTATTTTCAAGTTAAATGTTAATCTGATCCGGCTGCGACCGGTCTAGCCGTGGCGGCCCGTTCGATCGCATGCCTCGCTTCTTGGATTAACGGTAGATTTACTGCTTCTTTTAAGAATGTAGTGTTAATTCAATGCTAATTAAAGGACTATTAATAGGTGAGATTGAAGACCTGTCGCGTTGCTATGGTGATAAATTGTTCTTAACCTAGCTCCAGATATGCTTACGAAAAGGATCCGACGTTATCCATTTTAAATTCTTGGTTTGAGGTTTAGAAGTTATACGTAGCTGTGACTATTTAACCTAGATAAAATAACCTTATAATTTAGATTCTGCTCTTATAATAAATAGGGTTTGACAAAGTTATATTAAGTAGTAGTAAATTAAGTATTATTCCGCATTCTTGTCTTTGTATAAAACTAATTTTATACAATATTTTATTCATGGAAGAGCACACCCTGTCCTTTCACGGCTCTTGCGACATAAAAGGAATGTGAGAAAAACATATCTTACGAGTAAACGAGTAGAATCTGCTTTAATGGTACGTACAAGGAGTTAAAATATATGTTTTTCAAGATATGGAGTGTACTAAATTAATAAATTTTCCATGATATGGTAAGTGAAATGATAGTGATTTTTTTACTGAAGGTTTAGTGTTTATTGGATCCGTCTATTTGATTACCAATAAAAGTAACACAGTGGTAAACGTTGATGGTAAGACTTACCAAAAACTTAAATAACTTTCGAACAGTAGACAATTGCTGACATATATACGGGCCAAAACTTTTTGACGTCCTCTATCGACTTGCTTCGTTTGATCGGCTCTCGATTTACAAATATGAATGTAATCCCGCTCCCTTATACCAAGACACTCGCTTCTCTACGTAACCATTTCAAAGTACTTATTACTTATCTACAAGTACCCGAACGAAAAAACCTTTTAATGACTAATGTAACGCATAATTTCAAACTCATTTCCGTTCTGTTTTTCCTGACACGCTAATAACTCAACTATCTCGCGGCTAATCTTTGTTTTAAAGAACAATCGCGTTCAAACTACGTAGTTCACCGGCGTAATGGACATAATCGCAGGCGCAGGTAACAACCAACAAGCCGGAACTGAGGCATAGTCATGTGGACTTTACGAAACTTCACAAGAAATTTAGTAAGGGAAAAACCTGATCATGCTTTGTATTTGTGTGTGTATTTGCCTTAACCGTGCGAATTTGAGCTTGATGCATTTCAGCCCACTTTGCTATGGTTTTTACCCCTAACCCCTATTGCAATCTTATTGTTTATGACTCGGCCGCATTTACTGAAGTAAGAAAGAGCTATCATAAAGGTAGAGACAATGTAGAATATGGGCCCAGAGGGCCCTGCCAAGATGCATTGCGCTAACTAGCGTTTCTACGCGTTCCATCACGTCATCTACCAGTGACGCGATTGGTTAAAAACGAATCGCAGGGCCCTCAGGTCTATTGTGGGACCTTACATAGATATAACTATAAGTAAGTAAGTTGGCAGTATTCTACCAACTTACTTACTGACTGCCATTTATTTTTGTGGCACCTAGTATTATTTGGTTCGGTGGGTAAAATTGGATGGTTTTATTTTACGATTTGATTTCATAATTTGGAATGCCAATTTACTCTACTTACTTTTAAGTTTTCGTAAAGTGACGACCGATGATGATGATGATGATCAAATTACAGTTAAAATAATTTTCCTCTTTAGGCATTAGGGTGGCAATATATTACAAGCTCTTTATAGATTCTAGACAAGCCAAAAAAGCTGAAGTCAAACAGTATTCATTTTAGAGCAACAAATAATACATTTATCAGTTCTGGACAAACAAGGTTTAGCCAAAGCACCTTGACCTGCGTTGGATTTATGACCACCCCGATTTAATGCATTTGCATAAATAATCCAAGTTACTGCATGCACCACGCGAGGAATCCGTAATGACGGCAGGACAACGAAAATGCATTTCGGCAAGAGTCATTGACACGCTATAAAGATACCACTAAACAAATAAGCATACTCCAAAAAGTATTTATTCACTTACACGAAGATATTTGTATAAAAAAAGGATTATCGCCTAAAAGCCCGTAAATGATATATAGCGTGTTCTTATACAGCGTGTTCAATTCAGAACAAAACTCGTCTTTAAAATAGTGTTCTCTTTTCCAGCGGAGATCGTGAACAACCAAGCGCAGCCCGTGACAGAGGTGTGCCTGGGCTGCATCTGCCAGGCCATCTCGGGCTGCAAGCTGGGCCAGCAGTGCGAGGGCGACTCCTGCGGGCTCTTCCGCATCACCTGGGCCTACTGGGCTGACGCCGGCAAGCCCACCATCAATGGCATGACGCCTGACCACGCTGATGGTAAGTGTAAAAGCAAACAACTTAATCTTTCTAATTTATATGCGTCAGAGAATTATGTGAAGCGACGACAGTCCAAAGAGCTAAAACTTTAGATCTATATACAGTCCGAAGTGTGATATAGATAAAGGAGGGTTCATGTTCAAGTATACACATAATGTATTTTCTCGTTTGTCGCTTCACATGGGCGACTTTCGTAATAGACTAGGTTGAGGGTCATACACCCAGCGACAAACCAGTTACAGATGGACAAATTGTGCTAATATGGTGATAAGTTAAAGAAGAGAACTTACTACGCTGAACTGAAATATAGGATAAAGGCAAAAAGCAGACAACCGAAATATTAGAAATAAAGTTTTGTACTTATGGAGACCATGGGGACCGAAAGTTACGTTATGTCCAATGTAGAGTAAAACAGGTAACATTAACTTTTAGTGTTAACTGTATATTTTTATTCATTAGCAGATGTATTGTCAATTTAAAATCCATTTATATTTTATGATGAGAGGTTTGACAAGTTTAAATAGCGTTGCTAATTGAATTTTTATTAAATGTCAAACGTGTACGGAAACCGGATTTAAGAAATTTTAGAATAGAATACAGTAGAGCATAAAAAAAATTAGCACACAAAAGTAGTTTATATTCTTGTGTTGATATGAAATCAACCTGTATTTTTAGCAAAAATACTTTTAAATTTTAAAAGATACCTATTTCTTAACTATTCAATCAAGGACACCCTATCGCGATAAATAATTATGAACGCTAACAAAACATCGGAAGGCGGAACATAACAACATCTAACGTCTAATTAGCACAATTTAATTACCAATTCGATTTTGGCCTCGTAGATTTTCAGTTTTCACCGGTTTATTTTTATCCCCGAGACAACAAAGTCCGTTGGAATGGTCTTTCTGTGAATTTGTGGCTTCCACATAGATAAAGTCGCTATATCCTGTCCGGGGAAAAAAACCGTTTTTTTAATTTGTAAGTTTTAGTTTAATCCGAATGTTTAATTAAATGCTTTTATTTGGTTTTCCAGCGTACAGCAGCTGCACAGTGGATCCCTATTGCGCCGCCCAGACTGTGCAAGGGTACATGAGGAGGTTTGGCCAGGTAAAAAAGAACTTTAAATTATTTGAGTCATTAAAATATGTAGATAATGATTGTGGCTATCGAATCATTAACTTGTGATAGTAGCTACATTCCGTAGTTTTACTTAATATTTTTGTGATAACGATGTTATCCTCTCGGTTAATGTATGTGCGTTTCCCTAGCAGTCCCTTGTGATTAAATTACTCGGTGCTTTTTAATGGGCAACTTTTCACGGCAATATGAAAACGGCAACTTCACCACCTGTCCTATTTTAACTTCTTATTCTAGACATAAGGGCATTAATTGACATAAAATCCGTGGTGTTCTGTTTTGGGTATTGACCACATGTTCTTTTTTTCGTAATAAGTAATCATTTAAACAATAACATACTCTAAACTAAGTATATTTTTGAAGATATACAAAAAAAATATATGTTACCATACCTACTATAGATATTCTCGTGACATCTCTTGAGGATGTAGTAAAATAATTTAAGTAATTTTATACTAATTTAAACAGTAGACATTAAATGTGCAAAACACAACTCAGTCTTAGGTGCTCTTATAAAAACTGTCCTTCCTTTTATACCGTGTGACGAAGACAATGGTTTATTATTTTTTGCTGCAAACTTAGTGGGTGTAAATTTAAATTGAATTAATATAACACCGTGACATTGTCTCTTGCATACAATATTTAGCAGCAAGCTTTCTGACATCATCGGAGCAAATAGTCGTGTGCAGACCTTGGCTTCATGTTAATGCTCTAAGGCCGTAAAATCAATATTCCTTGCCAGATAAAGTCTTGTGATTAATAAGTAAAATTAGTTTTTAGTGTTTACTGTAAATGTTAATATTTTATCAATAATAACGTTTTTATTATGATTCTTTGTCACATAATAATTATTTATAACAGAAATACGTTACACAAAAATACATTGTTTCATGCTTGTCTTGTATACAAATATAAGCTATTTGCCGTATTATATTATCAAACTAGGCAATTAAATATGTTAAGAATTTGTGTTATGTATGCTTTCTAATTTATTATAAGAGCTACTTAAACAACTGTTTTAATACCGCACAATATATAGGACACTCTATATTCGACTTAATCTGCAATAATTAGTTGAATCGCACGCCGCGGGTACCTAAGCATAAGAGAGCTGGGGCACGTTTTTATAAAACTAAAAGTAACAATTTTACAGGTCTAAACTGGCAATACTGCTCAAATCGCTGGCCGTCATTGGTCGAGGTTGTGTCAAATGGAAACTTGTAACCTATGAATTATTTGTAGCTTTATAAAACAGGACTCTGTAGGAACCTGATTGCGATTGGTATGCCTACCTAGAAACCGGAAATTACCAAAAAAAAATATTCTTACATTAAAATGAGTTGTGTTTGAATGACATTAAAATGTTTGATGTTTAACAACCTTTTGTACGCGTATAAAATTAATAAGAACCTACCTTTACATTCTCTGCCAACGGTTTTATTTTTCTTCTTGTCTATGTAAGCTAGTATTTTTGTAGGTATAAATATTTTATTAAGTAACTTAACAACATTGAAATAATTATATTCCAGGACTGCAACGGCGACGGGCAGGTGAACTGCTACGACCACATGGCCATCCACAAGAAGGGCGGGTATGGGTGCTCCGGCGAGCTGCCCTTCCAGTACGTCAACGTGTTCAACCAGTGCATCGCCGCCGTCGCCTCCCACCAGGGCTGAGACACCCCCTCGGAGTCTACTCATATTGATACCAACATAAATTAAAAGCCAAAACTAAAGTTGTTTTTCGACGCTTGAGGCCTTTTATCAGTCAAATTAGTTTAAAAACACAGTTGCAATGAGATTTAATTTACCACCTGGTTAACTATATTAAATAAGTAGGCTGAAGTGGTTCGGTAGCTTTGGAGTTTTATTCAAATCGTTCTCGTTTTTATAGACTATATGAATATAGTCGTATCCAAAACTAGGGGGCCTAGTCAAAATGTACAACGCTAAAATAGCGATTTTCGAAAATCGACGGAATGTATAGGATTGACGTAAAGCTCCACAGATCGCGTCGATCGCTTTGTCAACTCAATACATTTCTAGTCGATAGAAAACAGAAACATTAGCAGCGTTTGTATCTTGGCTACTGGTCGGAATAGATAAATGTTTGAAAAGGAAATAAAAATAATATGATTTATTTAGCAAAGTTTGTAGTTTGTAGACGACATTCGTTAATTCGCTGTGAGTGGACTCTGTTATTAATCTTAATAATTGAATAGTTACTTAGTATTTAATTTATATGTCCTGTAGGTGCCAAATAAAAACTCAGCGGTCGTAAAGATCATAAGTATACACACAACTCAATATAAAATAAAATACAATTACTTAACCACTGTTGTAGAAATTATCTGACGATGTATTTACTAGTCCTTATTAGGTTTTGATGACATGTAAACTGAAACATACTGTAATCTAATTCATATACACATAATTTATAGTTTTATGAATGCTCAAGACTTTTCATAATAAATAGTTATTATAATGAAAACTTGCTTTATTAATTCACCTTTAACCACATCATATTGCAAGAAAATAAAGATTGTCATTCTCATCTTTATATCATCATATTATATTAAGAAAGTCACTTTTGAACTTGACTCACGAATTATTAACCGACGAGTTAAAGTTCTTCCGTCAGCGTACAAGCATCATTCGAGAGCATGCATTCTCAATTGGTAGCCTAACCGTCAAGTGAGCTCGCTCGCTCGATCAACCGATAAAATAAGAAGCCGTTAGATATTGACTTGACACCACAGAACTATATCGAGATAGTTCTATGCTTGACACCTCTCGCTAGTTACAACAGTAGTAGTAAAATTATGTAAATAGTACAAATGTAAGAATATATGTATATGTTACCTTATGGTTTGTCCGGTATATTTGGTCAAGGACTGGGGCACTTTCTATTGTACATACCTAGGAAGTTATGATACGATAAAATAACAAAACAAATAATTACTCAGATGAGCCAGTGAGAAATGTATTGAAATGACTGGGAGGAAGTCGCAATGAAATATTAAACTTAAGCATTTGTTAAATCAAATTTTATATTTTTGGTATTGCAATTATTTTTTCAAAGAGCTTAAATGCTTAACTAAATTTCGAAGACCAAATAACTGGTTACTAACCATGGGTGAGTAAGCCTTTTCTCCATATAGTTTTTAACGTATGGTAGGTATGTACATAGGTACAACTTGTACGTTTCACCATCTTACACACACATTGTAAAAATATGGTACATCTCAATTCGCAGACTCCCGTGCAAAAGAGTTTATAGGAGGTAAATTAACTAACTATAACAAAAGTTTTTTACTTATAATATATTTTATTTAAATATATACAATATATAAACTAATTATAATTAGAAAAAATTAACAAGTAATGTAACCAGAATTATTAAATATATTTATGTACACAATTACAAAAAGAATACCCCCTCTAATAAATCCGTTCGCGGCATTGTACCCATGATGCTGGCTGCGTCACCTCTCTGGATAGTTAAACCTATCCTTTGGGAGAGGTAAGCGCCAGCTCTGGGAAAAAAAAAGTTAGTTATTGTTGGGTCAATCTCTATGACGATTTATTTAAACATTTATGCCCTTACTTATAAACGTGGAGTAACCGTGGAATAGCTAAACTCTGCTTTGTCCTTATCTGCCATTGTGACATTTGAATTTGACAGATAAGGACAAAGCATGGTTTAGCTACTCGACGATTACTCCACGTTTATAAGTAAGGGCATAAGAGTATATGTTTATACTGTAATGTAGAATTAATTACATAGTAAAAAATGTAAAATGTGCAAAATGTGGTTACAGAATTATCAACAAGTTTTAAGAGTTGTATCTCTGCCTGTTACTATGGGAATGAAGGCGTGAGTTTATGTGTATGTATGTTATTTCAAAATATACCTACTAAACGTCGTCGCATCGCAGGGTGTGTATCAAGTACACATATAAGAAAAGCGACCCGCTCTCGCTTCGTTTCGGTTTATGTGAGTTTTCTGTAACACCCGTACATAATCGAGATTTTTTTATAAATACAAACCTTCCTTCTGAATCACTCCAACTTCATTAAAATCAGTTGCATAGTTTGAAAGATCGAATCGTACATACAGACACAGGGACAGACGGCAGGAAGCGACTTCGTTTTATACTATGTAATTAATGCCCTTACTTATAAACGTGGAGTAACCGTCGAGTAGCTAAACCATGCTTTGTCCTTATCTGTCAAATTCAAATGTCACAATGACAGATAAGGACAAAGCAGAGTTTAGCTATTCCACGGTTACTCCACGTTTATAAGTAAGGGCATTGACTTGACAGAAGCGCGTGGAGCTAACCCCATGTGCTTCTGTTTAGTCCCCCAGAGTAAATCTCTTTAACCGAACAATTGTCCTCGCGTGTGATATCCATGGACTTGTTTCTCTAATAAGTCCATGGCGATTGTCTAAAACCCGATACTGGCGAAATACACCTTGTTAAACACAAGAAGTGAAAGCCATTAATTAAGAACAAAAAAAAAAGTAAGGGCATTAATATTAATAGTGCAAGTATCTTCAGTAATCTACACACTAACTTTGAACCTAACATGAGCCAATGTGACGAGATAGCCATATCTCTTGTATTTGGTACACCAAAACAATAATTATCTACTCTGCTTCATCGTCAGTCGGATATAAAAAAACAAGTCTGCTGAATTAACGCACACTACCCGGCGCAGTTTCACCGCGACATCGACTGGAACCGTTCGTCTTCTATTTTCTGTCCTCCTGGTACAATACAATGGTACGTCATACTTAAATAATACATAATGTTAGCATTCCCGTCGTTACTTCATCCATGGACCTTTATAAGTTCTTGTAATCCACTTAAGAATATAAAAGAAAAAACTGGAGGAGTTCTTTACTGATTCCCTGATGAAAAAACCAAAATGTGTATCATTTTAATTATCCTACGTAAGTTACTACGTATAGCGTAATGCATCTAGTCCCATATTTTACTATGTACTTTTCAATTCCAGCCCGAAAATGAGAAATATTTTGTCCATAGGTAGGCATTTTAGTAACTTTTGTCCGTGAAATAAATGAAATAAAAATTATCTGTCCTATCGCAGGGATCATCATTAATGTTAAATGCATTTACCTACATGAGTGTATTTCAACTTCTGTTTTGTTCTAGTTCGCAACGAGGCTGTCCCTCCTGGTACTCGTGTGTTCCCTGGCTGCTCTGGTGGGGGCCAATGACGAGTTTTACTATTGCGGCAGAAGGCTAGCCCGTACCCTGGCCATCCTTTGCGGGAACGGAATGACTGATGACGATATTTTTAATATGTGGCTAGGAGGAGGTAAGGAATATGTAATATATTTAATTGACGTAAGTCAATAGCAAAGGTTAATAAAAGCTTATTTTAGCGGACGATTTTTACCACTTGTGTTACGTTGCGACATTGTTTAATATGGTTTAAACGAGTCCCCAAGGCACTAAAGAAAACCTGTCTTTCATATGATGTGATAAATGTCCCATAAGGATAAATTCGTATTTTTGACATAACTTGAGCCCAGTTGAGACAGAGTGGGGAAGGACATAGCGAACTTTTTATACCGGAAAATTGAACAGATATCGCGGGAATAGCTATAAACGACTTCAAAAATGCAGCGTGAAAATACCTGAGTACAGTAAAAATCCAGTTTACATATTGGAAAGTTAACATTAATTCTGGACCGGTAAAGATAAGGCTTTTTTATGCCGTAATATTTACGTGAAGTTCTGGGACACCCTCTATATCTGTCAGTATATTCGTTATAAGTACCAGAGAGAGGTTGAAACTCACCACTCTGAATTTACTATAATTATCTGAAATAGTTGCTCCTAGCTCTTGTGACCCAGCAAGAGTCTTAAAAAGTTTCTTAGTAGGTATTTACAATTTTTTTGATATTTATGTCATTTTAGTTATTAACTTTTCAGTCTTTGCTTATTTAAATGTTATAATGACGAGTTTTCTTTTTAGACGGAGCGAGTTTCGAGAGCATCCAGAAGGACTGCTGTTTGATGCCGTGTGCTATGGGAGATTTAATGTCTTACTGCCCGTTCGAAGTACATGATTTACCCTCTTAATAATACAATGTTAAAGTAGCATGCGCACAACACACTAAAGTCGGGCGCGGGTCGGGTCACACGCGGCGCATCTTTTCGCCTATCTCTATATGAACGACAACACAGACAGGGGTGTGATTCTCTCAAAAACGCGGTCTGACGAACGAACGAGTGAATAGCGGCCTTTACACGTAAAGTTCGGATCGCGGGAAACGCCACGCGCCATTCCAATCTTCGTTCCGAACCGTACATTTTTACTATTTTACTATTACTATTGCATTTACACGTACGGTTCGGAACGAAGATTGGAATGGCGCGTAGTGTTTCCCGCGGTCCGAACTTTACGTGTGCAGGCCGCTAATGTCGCAGCGGCGAGTTTAAGTAGTCTTATCGGGCGAACAAAATAGATTTTAGCGCGTGCATTCTCAATTAGGCAGCCTTATAGGAACGTTCGATCTTATTGACAGAAGGCATGCTGCCAAATTGAAAATGCACGCGCTAAAATCTGTTCTGTTCGCTCTGACGACGGGGCTACTTAAACTCGGCGCTGCGACATTCACTCGTTCGTTCGTCCGACCGCGTTTTTGAGAGAATCACACCCCTGCGCCCGAATCGCACCCGCGTTCTGTGTGTTTTGCGTTTTAGGAAAAGTACCGAGCAAAATGGTGAATGGTGTTGTGATTATTATTTATATCTTTAATATTTGAGTTGCTTAGTTTTATTTTAATCTAAATACCTTTAGTTTTAATTTTTAACTGTATTAATGTTGAATACTGTAAATATTATGCCGATTACGAGTAAGTATTAAAAAAACAAATAAAATAAAATGTCGGAAAAAAATCGGGTCCCTACTCGTACCACCACAACAAGTAAATCAAATGGTTAAGACATGGAGTATAGGATATGTTATTATTATTCTAAAAACATTTGGGGGCCGTTTAGGATATATTGTACTCGAAAAGAGCTAGAGTTCCGTGTTGAGAACCAAAACTACAATTAATTAAAAACAAAAACCGTTTTCAAAAACGCAAAAAATAACTTCTTTTAAAATGGTAAGTAATGGTAGTCATACTGAAGTCGGCGACTCATATTTTTTACGGCCGTTGCGTTTTTGAAGGCGGTTTTTTGTTTTTAAAAACTTTTTCTTTTATTTTATAATTATTATTATTAGTGATCATAATAAGCTGTTATGTAGTCCCATTTCTTAGTTCGCAAGCAACGCAAAAGCAACGTTCGAAAGTCATAGTCATAAAATTAAAAATGTTCTTCGTTGTAGTCGCTCAACTATCTTAATCGAAATATGTTATCGCCACCCTTGAAATAGGTACCGTTGAGGAGTTTCGGCGGCGGCCATCTGTGCTCTTAATCATAAGTTCCACATCACCAAATGTTACTGATCACTAAAATCGCTAAGGAAGTATATATACGGCTATAATATTTGAGGACTTCCCTTAATTCCTCACGGATCCACTCATCCTATCTTATACCTAGGTACCTACTCGTACTCTATACAGTGTGTAACATCCACAAAAACATAAATTTTAAGTAACGATAGCTTTAAGTGTTGTGAACCGTTTAAAAGAAGGAATTAAGTTAATAGCTCCAATAAATTTACTGTAATTCATTTTTAAAGGTCCATCGAGCAGCAATGTACAACATTAAGTCTAAGTTATTTCCTAGTTAATTGAGGGATAATTGAGCTATGTTTGATACATTGCGTAGCGAATTAGTTTGTATGAAAAAAAGTACAACTTATATTAACAATACACATGTTTTTATGTTAATTAGGATGCATATTAACTGTTGTCAAAATATATGGTCGAATGGATGTCACACACTGTATATTAAACTAAAAAATATTTTTTTAAATCGGTCAACATTTGACAGAGAAATCAGTGAACATACATAAAAAAAAACATACAGTGGAACGTATAACCTCCTCCTTTTATGAAGTCAGTTAAAAATCTAGAAAAAAAATCTTAAGGGAAAGCACATATGACAAACTTAAGAGCAAAGCGTTCGAGTGTACTTAGTCGTCCAAAGTACCTATTAACAAGCCTCTACAGCACCAAATAACTCCCATAACAGACGTTTTTGATGAAGTTTAAGTTCTTATAACTTAGTCAAAACTGAAGGTAAATTTTTGAAAAAAAATATATTATTATCCATATATTCATCTTTGATTTTGACGAACAGAATTTCAAAATAATCCATGGTTATTTGTTTATAAATTTTTAAAAACATGACTATAAAAATACAAAATTGGATATAACTTTTTCATCTTGGCGTCAATTGATATGGAAACTACATCTAAATATTCTTCATTAATATATCTAATAAATCATATCATGAAAAATATGGAAATAAAGGCAAAAAAAATACTTTTTTAGAGTAAAAATGACAAATCTCGATATCAGTGACTTGTAAAAGAAAAATTTAAATGGCAGCTAGTTTAGAACAGCGGTGTTAATGCAAATAGGTTTTAATAACAACTAAAAGTTTAGAGGATCAGATCGAAGGTCATCTGCCCATGGTAGCCCCTTAAACAGAAGATTACTTCATGAGTACCTACTTGTTATTACTTGAGATAGTTTTTGTGTTCGTAGTGCCGGCTTAGGAACCCTGGGAGCGCATTTTTTCACATAACTTTTTTGTTTATAATCAATTTATTATTTATATTTTTTATTATCGCTGGAACCGTAACCTTTTCAGAAGTTCTTAAATATTCGACCTGTAGATAAGGTTAGGTTAGGTTAGGTTTAATTTATAAAACGTAACAATTAAGTACTGAAATAAATACGTTATAGTAGGAGAACCGAATAGGAGACGATTTGGACTGGGCTGTTTATTCGATAAAAAGTATTTTATACCAAATTTAATATGCTAAGTTATATATGGCGAATAGGTAGGCTGAAAAATTTCAGTCCAGTGTATAATTAATAAAAAAAATAAAAATTAACTTCGTTTTAAAAAATTACACTAGCTTGTTTAATGGACTAATTACATACCAATCGAAAGTGCCTATAGAATATGCAAACGTTAGTTTGACTATTTTTTTCTCGTCAAGCTATTGGGTAGGCAGGTATAAACAGGTAAGTCGGTACTAGTAATTTGCACCAAACCTAACGTTTGCATATTTTATAGACTTCATACTTTCGATTAGTATGTAATTTGTCTATTAAACAAACATTTGCAATTTTAAAAAAAGATCATTTTTTATCATTTTTTTAATGATATAAGTACTGGACTGAAATTTTTCAGCCTACCTATTAGCCGCATTATTTAGCGTAATAAATTTGATATAAAATACTTTTCATCGAATAAACAGCCCGGTCCAAATCTCCTATTCGGATCTCAGACCATTATGAATTCCGATGATTAGGTACCACTTGAAACACTTTGTAAATAAAAAAATAATTATAAGAATCAATACCCCGGAACGGTCGGAACCTTACACTGAGCGTGGTCCAACATGCTCTCTAGCCCTGTTTTTAAAACTTGTGTAACTATGAAAAATCTGCACTAAGGAACGACTAAAAGCTTGTTAAAATTCGAAAAAAGAATCGAAAATTTGACACATTTCCTTGAGATTTAACCATTAGTACCAATTTCACCAAACGATGTTAACCACTTAGGGCCGAGGTCACCAACCAATTGAACAGACGGTTAAGTCTTAATCAGCTGTTAATCAATACATTGGACACCCGTTAAACCGCTAACCGGCCGTTTAATTGTTGGTTAACCCTTATTAGACGATTAGAGCGTTAACAGCTGTCAAAATGTATGAACTAGCAGACGATTAACATTGATTAAATTTAACATCGTTTGGTGAAATTGGTACTTACGGTTTTTAACGATTGGTTAGTTTAACTACTGAATAAACAACAGGCCCTTTAATCGTCACTGACTCTAATGTACGATCTGGCGGTGACTTAGCTATGGAAATATTACATACATAATTGGTGTGTGTTTTTGTTGTCATAGTTAATGATCCGTAATTTTAGCAATAAATCTAAGATAATGGTTCCCAAGAGTGATCATCTTCCCAGTAGATACGCATAGCATAGATCACCTATTTAACGTATCGTAATTCATATGTAACGCGTTCTCAAGTAACTTGAAAAGTATGATACGAGCTCTCAATCTGTAGACCTGCCACATTAATCTCAATTCAAGTCTTTATTCAATTCGACGGATTAATTATAGTATAAGTTGTCCCCTCAGAGCATACAAATAAAATTTTAGGGCGTGCATTCTCAATTAGGTTGGTTTATCCGTCGAGTGAACCCGCTCGTATGACTTCGCTACCCCGATCGACCATTATACAGAGAGCCGTTTTTAAGAGAAAAACACCCAACACACTTTAATCATCATTCTGTCAGGATAAGGCACTGGTCCCACCAAGGGCGAGGAAGCGATTAGCTATCGGCGATTTTCTCGCCCAAGAAACGAACAAAAGATAAAGATCCCCTGTCAGTAAAAGGGACACGTATATTAATACGAGTATGTACTTAGTTGATCGCTGGCTGTTCACACTGCCGGCGAGAACTCTTTCCACTAGTTTGTCGAAATAATAAATATAGATCCCGTGTCAAGAAAAGAGACACAAATATTAATAGTTGATCGCTTCCCACTCATCGTCGGCGGGGGGACCAGTGCCTGATCCTAAACTGTAAACTTTGGATGCTCCATCTCTTTTATTGCTCATTTGTGACGAAATCGAGAAAGGCGGAAACCAAGGAGCCTATTCTATGAAAATGGGATTCGACTCCCTAATTGCTCTGCTGCCGAGCTGCCAAAGAAGACAGCTAACTTCATAGTAATATTAGCATTTAACAAGGTTACTAACCTTACGGAACTTTGTGACTATGTTACTCCTTCACGCTGCAACGGCTGGACGGATTTGAATAACATTTGAAATGGAAATAGCTTATATCCTGCATTAACATAATAAATACGCTACTTTTCGTTCCGGACAATCTAAAAGGCCCCGAGGGAATACCGATAATTGAAATCTACGCAGACGAAGTCGCGGGCAGAGTATGTAATTTGTCTATTAAACAAACATTTGCAATTTTAAAAAAAGATCATTTTTTATCATTTTTTTAATGATATAAGTACTGGACTGAAATTTTTCAGCCTACCTATTAGCCGCATTATTTAGCGTAATAAATTTGATATAAAATACTTTTCATCGAATAAACAGCCCGGTCCAAATCTCCTATTCGGATCTCAGACCATTATGAATTCCGATGATTAGGTACCACTTGAAACACTTTGTAAATAAAAAAATAATTATAAGAATCAATACCCCGGAACGGTCGGAACCTTACACTGAGCGTGGTCCAACATGCTCTCTAGCCCTGTTTTTAAAACTTGTGTAACTATGAAAAATCTGCACTAAGGAACGACTAAAAGCTTGTTAAAATTCGAAAAAAGAATCGAAAATTTGACACATTTCCTTGAGATTTAACCATTAGTACCAATTTCACCAAACGATGTTAACCACTTAGGGCCGAGGTCACCAACCAATTGAACAGACGGTTAAGTCTTAATCAGCTGTTAATCAATACATTGGACACCCGTTAAACCGCTAACCGGCCGTTTAATTGTTGGTTAACCCTTATTAGACGATTAGAGCGTTAACAGCTGTCAAAATGTATGAACTAGCAGACGATTAACATTGATTAAATTTAACATCGTTTGGTGAAATTGGTACTTACGGTTTTTAACGATTGGTTAGTTTAACTACTGAATAAACAACAGGCCCTTTAATCGTCACTGACTCTAATGTACGATCTGGCGGTGACTTAGCTATGGAAATATTACATACATAATTGGTGTGTGTTTTTGTTGTCATAGTTAATGATCCGTAATTTTAGCAATAAATCTAAGATAATGGTTCCCAAGAGTGATCATCTTCCCAGTAGATACGCATAGCATAGATCACCTATTTAACGTATCGTAATTCATATGTAACGCGTTCTCAAGTAACTTGAAAAGTATGATACGAGCTCTCAATCTGTAGACCTGCCACATTAATCTCAATTCAAGTCTTTATTCAATTCGACGGATTAATTATAGTATAAGTTGTCCCCTCAGAGCATACAAATAAAATTTTAGGGCGTGCATTCTCAATTAGGTTGGTTTATCCGTCGAGTGAACCCGCTCGTATGACTTCGCTACCCCGATCGACCATTATACAGAGAGCCGTTTTTAAGAGAAAAACACCCAACACACTTTAATCATCATTCTGTCAGGATAAGGCACTGGTCCCACCAAGGGCGAGGAAGCGATTAGCTATCGGCGATTTTCTCGCCCAAGAAACGAACAAAAGATAAAGATCCCCTGTCAGTAAAAGGGACACGTATATTAATACGAGTATGTACTTAGTTGATCGCTGGCTGTTCACACTGCCGGCGAGAACTCTTTCCACTAGTTTGTCGAAATAATAAATATAGATCCCGTGTCAAGAAAAGAGACACAAATATTAATAGTTGATCGCTTCCCACTCATCGTCGGCGGGGGGACCAGTGCCTGATCCTAAACTGTAAACTTTGGATGCTCCATCTCTTTTATTGCTCATTTGTGACGAAATCGAGAAAGGCGGAAACCAAGGAGCCTATTCTATGAAAATGGGATTCGACTCCCTAATTGCTCTGCTGCCGAGCTGCCAAAGAAGACAGCTAACTTCATAGTAATATTAGCATTTAACAAGGTTACTAACCTTACGGAACTTTGTGACTATGTTACTCCTTCACGCTGCAACGGCTGGACGGATTTGAATAACATTTGAAATGGAAATAGCTTATATCCTGCATTAACATAATAAATACGCTACTTTTCGTTCCGGACAATCTAAAAGGCCCCGAGGGAATACCGATAATTGAAATCTACGCAGACGAAGTCGCGGGCAGAGCTAGTAGAATAGAATGCTTCGACTACTAAATTACAGTAGGCCGTCTTCTGTATGACATCAGCCTAGCTCAGAGGGCCCTGCCAAGATGCATTGCGCTAAGTAGCGTTTCTATTCGTTACGTTTTTAAACCAATCGCGTCACTGGTAGATGACGTGATACGAAAAGACACGTGATCTACCAGTGACGCGATTGGTTTAAAAACGAAACGAATAGAAACGCTAGTTAGCGCAATGAATCTTGGCAGGGCCCTCAGTTTAGTGCTTTAATCGCAACGTTTTCGGGTGGTATTTTCTAATCATGCACTATCAAGTTGTCAACCCAATGGGACCAGGACCCACGATAGAACGGTGTCACAGTGATATTATAAAACAATATGCTTGACACTTCTTACGACTTGCATCATGACGTCACTGTGACACAGTTCTATGGTGGGTCCTTGGGCTGGTAGTACAGTCAAGGAATTTAATTTGTGACCCACCTTAGGTCCAAAGTCAATCTGACATTCTACAGCAATAAGGTTGAGTTTCCTGTCAATTACAAATGACATGACATCTCTATTGACAATGACATCTTCAAGCAGATTTTCTTTGAAAAGGGTAGCAAAGTAACTTCCGAGACCGTACTTTTATCACGAGTAAATCAGTGCGCCTAGTATAGTTGCGTTCATCGCGTGACAAAATGTGGATAAAGCATCCGCCGTCACTCTCGTACGTCTGTTCATTCTTACCCGTCTTATATAGTAAACAACTTTCTAACCTCAAAATGAACCTTTTTAGGCCAAAACCACTATTTTAAACAAAATAAATCAATGATAGACAATACATTGGCCAAATGATGTCCAAAATGTTTATTCTGTTTACTTTATTTACGACAAAAATTTTAGCCTAAAAAGGTTCATTTTGAGGTTAAAAAGTTGTTTACTACTACATAAGACAAGTAAGGATGAACAGACCTTATATAAGTGTCAGAAAGTGACGGATGTTTTAACCACATTTTGTGAGCCTCTAGGAGCTCTATAATAGAGCTATAATAGAATAATTCTTTGAGATTCTAATTAATTGAGAGATATAATAGAATAATTCTACTCGGTAAAACCTAATTGCTTTTGACATGTTAGCATATTGTTTTTAACTCGGCTGCCATTAGGTACTGTCAGTGTCAGTGTTAATAAGAGCTATCATAACGATGGGTTTTACCGAGTTCACCGGTTTTACCTAACCAAATAAAGCCCCTGACATACATTTGAAAAATTACCGGATTGACTGTCTTGTCTACTGTACTTATATCGGCTCTAGATTAATGACGAATTGAGTGCCAGTCCTACACTACGTACTTAGGATGGCGTACACTACGGAGTGTAGGACGCCCTCCGGCAAGATGGAGTGATGATTTGCGGAACGCTGCTGGCAGATGTTGGATGCGACAGGCCAAGGACAGGGTAAAACGGCGCACATTAGGGGAGGCCTACGTCCAGCAGTGGCCTGATATAAGTAGGCCGATGATGATGATGAGCAAGGATCGGAAAAACGACCGTCATTTAGAAAACATAACCCTGTTCCGAAAAGCAAAGACTTCCTTGATATTAATTAAAAATATTGTTAGGTATTTTATAGATTTATTATAAGTACAATAATTTATATGTACTTAGCGACAATTTTATTAATGAATGACACCGAAATGTTAATTAGAAAACACAAACACACATACAAACAGTAAACCAATGTCAACGATTGCCCCAATGTCTTCCGTAAACTGTGAACAAACTTTTTCGACTCATAAATAGGTCCTAAATTCACGTCGCGGTCGTTATGGAATAACAGGCGAAAATTAAAAAAAAAGACATTCTTTTTGAGTGGCGTAAGTGTTTTTTCCCATAACCATTATGCTGCCCTCCTAAGCAAAAATGCAATAACTAAATTCAATAGCCAAAGCAGATTCAACTCTCTTCTGTTTGTAACTAGGTTGCAATTTCTACAGATGTTTTGTTTGAGATAACGCCATTATGCTTAGTAGGGCAGTATGGTTTTATTCATTAATAATATTGTTGATGAATACATAAATAATGGTATAATAAATGTAAAATACCTAATAATATTTTTAATTAACATCAGAAGGAAGTCTCTCCTGTACGGAACAGGGTTATGTTTTCAAAATGACGGGCGTTTTTCCGATCCTTGATAATGAGTCCCATTTGTAATAGACTGGTTTCCATGAATACACTTCAGAAACTCAACGTCTCAAATTGAATTATTTATCTAAAGACCACTGTTTGAGCCATGTTGATATATTGATATAGAGAAGCTAAAAGTCAAAGTGCATTTCGGGGTATTTTGCCTTGTTTACGAGCTAAGTATGATTCAAGTAACCTAGGTTATCAATAGCAGATAACTCTAACCAAGATAACCTCAGGAAATACACAAGTATTCATGTAACTTATTTAGCTCTAAGCATATCCACCCCTACTACTTATATAGGAAGAATAAACAGAGTATTTCCTAAAGCTTAATCTCAGTATACTAACAGACACCTAACGGTATTAGGTATTAAACAGGACCCCCCAATGCCCACACTGTAGCAAAGAGGAGACTAGCCTACACGTCCTAGCTGTACTCATGTGTCATGTATGTACTCTACTCGTCAATGAGATACCGCAAATTCGGGGAGTATGAGTTATCGACAGAAGCACTAAAAAGCATTAACCTACAGGACGCACTTTTTTCTGTAGGAAAACAAGAATATGGGATTCATGCTGGATGGGAGCATCGCCGGGCTAGTAACCCACGGCTCAACCAAGGGGAACAGAGGGCTCAGACAAGATGCACTACGCTAACTAACGTTTCTATTCGATTCGTTTTTAAACCAATCGCGTCACTGGAAGATGACGTGATACGAAAAGTCACGTGGTCTACCAGTGACGCGATTGGTTTAAAAACGAATCGAATAGAAATGCTAGTTAGCGTAGTGCATCTTGTCTGAGCCCTCAGGGCGGAATGACCGGGAGACCGATCGACCGCCCGCCTGCTCCGGCCGGGCATCCCCACTCATCATCATCATCATCATCATCATCATCATCATCCTACTATAGGTTCCAATGTATTTTGGAGTAATAAAAACCCAACAATTTAAACAAATCAAAGCTTGTAACAGATCTTAATTAATTGCAAACTCTAGCATTACATGAATTAATCATGGCCTCGATTCTCAGTAGTCTCAGGACAATGTCAACACGGAACGTTAAACCACGTGCAGTAACTAAACTATCTAATCTAATTATGACAACTGCATGTTGTTCTTTTGTAAAACAATATCAATCCAAAGACTTGGATATATGTAATGAGTGTGCTGCAAATATTTTTTTACATTGGGTTAATTACCACTGGACACTTGTAGAGGTAGTTCATTAATTCATCTTAAAATGGCAATATTTATATAATTTTCCAGTGTTGAAATTTTCATACGACTTATTATAATCATAATCATAATATTTATATGGTACAAAAAAAGGTTTAGTTTATGGAAGGTTTACATGTTTAACCATAGCGAAATATTAGGCATGCAAATATAACCTTCCTTATCAACCATATTTTGTCGATAATAAAGTTTTGTCAGCTCAATTTTAAAACTGTATGTACTGGGGGAACTGCTTGGAATAGTGAGGTATGGTAAAAGAAATACTTACGTTAAGCCGACAGTTTTGTCACAACTACCACGATGTCTACAGTCCAAATACCGGCCGGTATTTCACTTGATAGCGCATTCGGTTAATAGAGAACCGAGTCTGAATATTCTTGTCCCTCGTGTCCACCACATCCAACCTATCCTCCCTATTTTTTGCAAAATGTGTGTGAGTTGTTTGGTCAATGTGAAAAAAAACTGTAAAATGTGTGTTTAACTCTTTAATTGAGACTCTTACACGTTAAATGAAAGTCCAGGTAGGTGATTATCTTAAAAAACTCGCTCTTGAACACGACGCACCAAATATTAACCGGTGAGTTGGAGTTGTCTCGATAGCGTTTTATCACATTCAATGGCCGGGTTACACGAGGCTAGTTTTTCAAGCCAGGATAGCTATTAGTGCTAGTAAGCTAGCAAGCTAGTGGGTCTATCTTCGTGTATACAAAACTAGCTTAATTCCAGGCTAGTAAGCTAGGGCTAAAGCCAGGAAAGTTTTTAATAGCTTGCCGTTCTATTTTTGAGCTTAAGGGCGTGCATTCGCTCAGTGGATCGACCGTTCTACAGAAAGCCGTTTTTACCGACATCCGAAAAAAATCTTATGGGCAAGAAGGCTCTAGCTAAGCAAAATTTCCACTTTATTATAAATTTGTCACCGTATTTCATTTAAAAACAACATTGACTAATTTTGTTTTTAATATACGTAATTGTTTTTGTTGTCGTTTACAAACAAATAATACCCATAATTTTCGTGACAATTAGTAAATGTTTGTTGTAAATTGTAATATTTAACTAAACTAATCCTCTGTTTCTTTTCTTATCATCCAATCAGGGTACATAGTCGTAGCATAAACTAACCTAGAGTCTCGGGAATTTTCGATACAGGTATTATAGGCCAGTATTTCCGAAGAATGGGTACTGGCCAATGCTAATTGTAAGACAAAATTCGTTGTCAAATGTATTGTAATGACCGTAATCAAAGTGTTACATACCACGATATGATATGTAGGTAATGTGATTGGATTGCCTGACAAAGACGAATAGAGGCCGTTACAAGAATACCCGTGAGCTACGAACTAGTGTTAGTTAAGCTACGTGACGTACGCGCGGGCCTTGTGTGTAATACCGCAGAAACTCTACCCGAGCTCGGCAAGTGTCGGTTTTTACTGCGTTTTTTACACAGCCGTCAACAGTAATATTAAAGTAGTTTTTTCTCAAAGAAGTCAGTAAGCGAAGGTGTTTGTTGGTAGTGCCAAAATGATCGAATCACTCGACAGTAGAGACTAGCTAGTAAATAAACATTAATTATTTTAATAATAGACGATTATAAAGATACAATGAAGTTGAATTTAAGAACTTTGTGCGGTTTATATTTGATGTTGATGCTGAATTTAGATAGTGCTTTAGGTAAGTACTTATTTTAAGTAGCATCCGGTTAAAAGAGATTGATAATAATAACTAGGTACCTACAGGTATTACTTTTGAAGTATACGTAGCGACGTAATAGGAACCAACTGCTGATAATAAAAAGTGTATGTATATGTATACATGTTCATACGGTGGTAATGTTTGTACTCTAGTTAATTATTTAGTTAATTATTAATCCAGTGTCCTTAATTTGTCGTTGAATGTCAAAATTTCCTAAATAGTTTTTTCTACAATTAGGTACTTAGTTTTAAAAAGATAACCTACTTGAAGAGCTGTTCCGTTTGGCGAGAGATAGGAAGTTGTATGCAGAACTGACTGCCAACCTCCAGTAGTGGAGAGGAATTTGAAGAAGAAGAACCTGCTCTTATAGTAATACAGACCAATTCTTAATCCTTTATATATTTTATAAAGATTAAATGTATTAAATACGAGAACATAAAGAGAAGATATCTCAAGTTCTGTTTAAAACATTTTAGGCACTGAGATTAGAGATTAGAAGCACAGTCAGAATTTCGGTATTATTATAAACTAGGTCTTAGAAGGTGCTTCGGGTTTTTACTTCTCTCTCACTCACTCGCTCTCATAAGGCTCTTATTAAGTACAAACCTGAAGCACCTTCTAAGTGCTCACAAACTGTACGAGTACCTCTAGGTATGCGTAGTTACCTATTGTAAGTAAAACAGAGCTGTATATCCTCAGGGGTGTACATTTCGAACCTGAACGAGTCCTGCTTCCGCTGCCTGTGCCACGTGGCGGGCTGCGACATGTCCCACGCCTGCTCCGGGGGATACTGCGGACCCTTCTTCATATCCCGGGTGTACTGGGTCGACGCGGGCAAGCCCACGCTGCCTGACGACGACCCCGAGAGGGAGGAAGGTGAGTGTGCAAAAACCCTGTGTGTAAGTACTAGGTCGACGCTTACGAAACAACGATACATGACGATACCTAACGATACCCGGTGAGGGAAGAGGGAGAACACAGATCTAAATAGGTACACATAGATAACGCAAATGCATCTACTTCACGTGTCCGAATCCGGACTTAAACCCCGACCAAGCGTCGGTGTTTGCCGTAGCTACTGACGTTCCAGCGTCTGTTGTTTGTTGTAGCCAGCCGGCCGTGAAAATTTAAAAAATGCCTCGTTGCGTGATAATAATCTGCAATAGCCCAAAAAAGCGACGACATTGAATCGAATTTACGCGGAAAACGGAAAATTCTCTTCTCTTATTGGCACGTCCCAGTTGGTATAAAAAGTGACACGATTGGTTTTCATACAGATTTAGGTGTTTACGTTATGTACTCGTATGTGTATTTATGTGTATCTGCGAGGGAGAATGTACCAATTGAAATAGAAAGTCTACTAATAATGTTTGTCGACTCGGTTAGCCTAGTTGCCTCGAGTTGGTAGCCAGCGAACCCGGATTTAATTACCGGTCAGAGCATTTTTTTGAATGATGAGCTTAAGTATCTATTATTGTATCTAAGTTTTGGATGTTTTCTATGTATATGAGTATGTATTACTCTGTATAACCACGTGTATCGTTGCCTAATACCCAAGTACATACAAGCCTAGCCCTTAGTTTGGGACTAGGCCAATTTGTATGAGGTTTTCCTCTGACATTTTTGTTGTACTAGAATCGGTTATTGCTATTACCTCGGGAACTATTCAATTTTCCGAGATGAAAAGTATCCTATGCTCTTTCCCGGGACTCAAGCTATCTCCATACCAAATTTCATCTAAATCGGTTCAGCGGTTTAGCAGTGAAAGCGTAACAAACACAGACAGAGTTACTTTGTCTCATATTAAATCTGGTGACAGTTCATTAACAGGCTTACATGTCGGTATCTATTTTTCAACATATTGTTTAAGTTAGCTTTCGATACAAGGAAAAGTATAAAAGGAACGCATGCGCAAAGACTCGCTCGGGTAACCTTTACGCAAGCTCATTACGAATTTCGACTACTAAGAAATGGATGATGTCATGTAATGTCCGCTTTTTGCAGCGTTCGAAGACTGCGCCCGCGACTACTACTGCTCGATAAAGATCGTCGAAGGTTACATGTCGAGGTTTGGAAAGGTAAATGATAATTTAAATGTAGGAAACGGTTAGATTTCCTTAATGATTATATACTTTTAATTTTTGCATGACGTAGCCTCAGTATACTTATTTTAATTGTACCAAAATCCATAGTTCCTGCGGCATATAGGTAATATTGAAAGACTAGGATTATCTTTTCCGTCATTTAGCAAATTATAGATTTAATGTAAAATAACATTGACGTAAATATTTTTCTTTTATAAATTCTATTCATTCGTTATCATTAGGGTTAGGAATTTGGTGGCATATCATGGTTCTAGCTAGAGAGTACCCATGGAGTTGCTATTTATTAGGTTATTCCATACCTACTAATATTTGCTTGTTTATAAAGCTTTCACAGCAGAGACATCCTCCATACCAAAATTCATTAAAATTGGTTTAGCGTATTAATGAATAAATGAATTTTGAAATATGAAAATACTGAAGGTCAAACTCAAAGTGGTATGTATTATAATAAATAGGTAATAGCGACTCCATGGATTCTAGAACCACGATTTACCACCAAAATTCCTAACTCTAATAATCATGTATGATTTCCTCCATGAAAGACGCTACATTCTATGATTACCGTGCGTTTGCTATTCTCGCGAAACTGTACGTCATTATTTTACAGGACTGCAACGGAGATGGCGTGACGAACTGTTTCGACTACATGATGATCAACCACCACGGCAGCGCCTGCCACGCGCCGCTCTCGCTCGACCCGCTCGGCCGCCGTCGGCTGGCGCTCTACAGCCAGTGCCGCTTCTAGACCACAGACGACACGGCGGCGCGGCGGACCGTTGACTACGTGATGATCTACCACCACGGCAGCGCCTGCCACACGCCGCTCTCGCTCGTCCCGCACGACCGCCGTCGGCTGGCGCTCTACAGCCAGTGCCGCATCTAGACCCCAGACGACACGGCGGCGCGGCGGACCGTTG
Organism: Acleris literana; assembly: GCA_946894065.1. Classification (NCBI taxonomy): domain Eukaryota; kingdom Metazoa; phylum Arthropoda; class Insecta; order Lepidoptera; family Tortricidae; genus Acleris; species Acleris literana. The sequence goes on along the minus strand of OX335684.1, from coordinate 6,850,353 downwards.
ACTACATGATGATCAACGACCACGGCAGCGCCTACCACGCGCCGCTCTCGCTCGACCCGCTCGGCCGCCGTCGGCTGGCGCTCTACAGCCAGTGCCGCTTCTAGACCACAGACGACACGGCGGCGCGGCGGACCGTTGACTACATGATGATCAACCACCACGGCAGCGCCTGCCACACGCCGCTCTCGTTCGACGCGCTCGACCGCCGTCGGCTGGCGCTCTACAGCCAGTGCCGCATCTAGACCACAGACGACACGGCGGCGCGGCGGACCGTTGACTACATGATGATCAACGACCACGGCAGCGCCTACCACGCGCCGCTCTCGCTCGACCCGCTCGGCCACCGTCGGCTGGCGCTCTACGGCCGGTGCCGATTGCAGACCACAAACGGTGGCGGCACTGATGGCGAAATACATTATGATGAACCACCACGGCAGAAGCGCGCGACCTGCTGGGCCGCCGAACTACCTATTACAAGTATAAAAGTCGATAATATTCATATCTTTTTCTACGGGAAACCGTACCTACAAATACTCTTATTTAACCTTAAAACCGTGTCTCTGAAAGTTAATGTTAAGTACATACTCTAGTATCTTTTTTTGTAACATGATGTTACGTCACTGTGACAAGGTTCTATTGTGGTTTAACAGTTAAAGTGTGATGTAACATGTACGCATAGGTAGGCACCTAATACATCACATTGTGCAAACCGTTCATAATAAGTCTGTTCCTTGTTAGATATATAATTGTTAAAAGTTATTTCATAGAAGATAAACCACATAACTGTTTTAAATTAACTTTATTTTAAATCTATATTAATATAGGTACATCAGTCAACTTAATTATAAATAAATGTCAGTAACTACGATAAACTGCAATAATTTGCTTTTGAAAGCATGACATTTTGTTGTTAATTAAGATAATAATTATTTATTAAAACGGAATAAAATTACCTTAAGCAATATTCTGTTTCTTGTCTGTTAGGCGTTGTACAATTTAATTTTCTACCTTATTTATTACATGCTCCCTTTTATTTCACATTTTCCAACTTAATTTCACGTAAACGTTTTAGCTTACTTAAATAACATTATAATATTTTATACTTACTATAACTACAGAAATAACGAAATAACGGATGTGTTTTTCCAGACTGTAATTGTTTTATTAACTGGACCTTTTTGTTTCTTTTTTGAACTTAGTTGGTTTTCGAAATAGGTCGTTGAGTAGATGAAGAACGTTCGGATAATTAATATCATTTAATACCTAAGTATACCTACTCGTTGGGTGGAAGACAAAACGGCGTGAAACAATAGATGCTATCAGCGCAGGACCGAGCAAAGGAAGAGATCTGTACCCAATAATGGCTGGATACAGGCTCAGTGGATGGCTGGATGTATCATGATTCATGAAATGCTCAAGACCAAGCGATAACTAAATGTCACCGATGCCATTATCCATATTTTCTGAAGTCACTTTTCGCTTTAGTTCAGTTTTCGATACCTCCTACATTGATATCATAAAAGTCATAATGTCATCGCTATGGGTATGTTAATCTAAAATAGCTAATTATTATTTTTGAGTTGTTCGTCCGGTCTGTCCATTTATGGATCCTATTATACTTATAATAGGAATGTACAATACAATATGAATTTCTCAGCTTAATTCAGATCACAAGCCAAACATTCAGGATTAGACCATTATTATAATGAAGTCTAATCTGAGTTTTTCCAACGTTTACGAATGCCGAATGTTGCCAAGTGGTCCATGTCTCGCCAGATCCCCGTTAGCTGGTGCTACCGCACCGTAGAAAGTCACGCGAACGAAACGAGAGGGGCTTGCACGTGCCACTTACTGTCTTCCACTTCCTCCTCCTCGTCAGACTCCAACGGAAAACGCTCCTAAAAATACACAAATGTTAGAAATGGTGGTTCCAAAACTGCCTGATTCAATTAAATATCCCCCCTCAGGCAAATAGAGATCACGCACGCGATTTAAAAAGATTTTGAGCAAATGTAGCACTCAAGAGAGCATTTATTAGCAAATAAAAATGTATGTAGTTACCCATGGGGATGAGTGCTTAGCACTGGACGGTATTGAGCTGCAAGGGTTGGACTTCCACGCCTGAAATAGATAAAATAAATACATTTGAGTAAATTATAATATAAAGGTCAACTCAACACATATTTTTAGTAAAAATTGTTGCGTAGAGGAAAACCCCCTACTGACCCTTATGGAAGGTTACAGTTTCAAGATATCCTGCGTATTCAAACCAGATCCGAGTCATTGCGAGATGAAGGCAGGTAGTTTTCTGTTATTCTTGCTGGTAGATGGCCGGGTGCGGGTACCTGGTAGGTTTAAAAAACCGCACACGCGTATGGGCTACGCCGGGCTCGGGGCAGCTTTCCCTGCTGGTAGAGGGCAGGGTGCGGGGTATACCTGGTAGGCGTCGTTGAAGGCGTGAGTCAGCGACAGGGCTATGCGGGCCTCGGGACAGCTATCCCTGCCGGTAGAGCCGTAGACGGCCCGGTGCGGGGGTGTACATGGTAGACGTGGTTGAAATCGCGCGCACGCTTGCGGGCTACGCGGGGCTCTGGGAAATTCCCAGCTGGTAGAGTGCCCAGTGCGGGGGTGTACCTGGTAGGCGTCGTTGAAAGCGTGCGCCAGCGACAAGGCGAGCGCGCGCGCGTGCCGGCTGCGGGGGCACGTAAACACGTGCGCGATGTGCTCGCTGCCTCGGCCCTCCACCACCGCGAACACTCGGGCGTTGGACGCGTCCGCTGAGCAGTACGAGATCCTGCAAATAATCATTATAGATTCAATAAAATCCACCTATGTTGAACAGCACTCTGTCACTGCATGATAAAGTCATTAATCTCGTCTGTTGCTAGACTAATTGCATTGTAGAGAGAGTAGGTAAGAACCCAGGCGTTCATTTATTTTCACATACTCGTAGCTGTAAAATGTCTACACCATGCAGTCATATTAACTTTATGTTTGAACTGCTATAGGAATAGGAGTAACAAGGTACAGAAGTGATTTTTGCACATTGTTTATTTATGTATAGGTATAGAACGTGTAAAGTAATCGTAGAAGTAGGTAAATACATTATAATGAATTAATCATACTACGAGGTACATTGCAACTGTGCATCCCTTAGTTAACTAGGTATATTCCCGGTATTAACTCATTTTATTTTGTTAACAATGAGGCCAACGTCGTGTACGTCGTGTACCCTTGGACCTTGATTGTCTTTTAATGTGCCGCTACAAGAATGATAAAATTGATAAATCAAAACCCAGACACATATATTAAAGCACCGTCATTATACAACTCTTTATCATTACTTACTTCAATAAATAAAATATATTACTCTCATCTCATGTTATTGACTCCCAACAAGGTGCTTATTATTTAATCAGTAAGTGGTACAACAATGTAAAATACATCTGTTAACTAATATTGAAGTATAATATAAATAATAATGATGTCTCATACTTGACGTAAGTGTCCATCAAAAGCGATATTAGTTGGCTCAAAGGTGAGAGTGTAGATAACAAGCCTTGAACCAGATTCGCAGTCCAAAAGTACGTCAGAAATTTATTTTATCCTCATTGCACAAAAATAAGTTCCAATTGTGAACTTAATACCTATGTAATGGCATTATCTACCAGACTCTCTCTCTTTGGTCTCTCTACTGACCAAATAATGTATTTAGTTGCACAAATAAAGTAGACATAGGCAGAAAACAAAACTAAAAACATCATTATCCTATTTATTACCGACTTCAAAAAAGGAGGAGGTTTCTCAATTCGACCGTATTGCTAATACAAGTAAGTACTACAATAGATGTATGATACGATATACAGATGCTACTCTACATAAAATAGAGCGAAAATAGTGTAGTAATTGTGCGGTGGCAAGGCGCTCATTACAAATGATCATCCGAATTGGAATACACCATATTTTTAACTTTTTTTTACCCGACTGCGTCAGAAGGAGGGTTATGTTTTTCGAGCGTATGTATGTATGTATGTATGTATGTCTATTTCTGGGCACGCTCTGCAGCCTAAACGGCGCGACGGATTTTAACATACGAGAGGTCATTCGATTCGTCTTAATTGCCAAAGTGACATAGGGTATATAATATTTCAATATGGCGTTCGCGGAAAAAAATATGGAGGGGAAAAAAAAAATTTTATTATTACAATATGGGTATCAAATGAAAGCAATAACCCATTCCAAATATGGAAACAAATAGTAGCATAAAAGTATTATAATGTGTAATTTGTATTATACATTATAATACTTTTATGCTACTATTTTGACAGGAAAGTCAAAAAAATACGTAAATGTTAAGTAATAGTAGATAAATAATAGAAATATTTTCAAAGCAAGACTTAAGAAATGTCTAATAAAGAAGTCATATTATTCTGTTAAGGAATTTATAGAGGATAAAACCTGTTGATATATCCTATCGCAATCATAAACCTATATATATATTATTTTTTCAGCTATGTTCCATTTTTCTGTACATTTAAATTTATTGTTGATATTGTTTTTATTTGACTGTAATGAAATATTAATGCAATTCAAACACAATATAATTATTGTTATTGAAATAAATGAAATGAAATGAATAAACTCCTTTCGCTAGAAAGAGAGTTTCGCTTGTAATTTGTCACTTGTAGCTTCGCGACATTAAAAATTTAAGCTCCGGAGCTCATATATTGCTTAGTAATAATTAATTAAACCACTATTTTATTAATAAAAACGAAAAAGAGTTAAATAAATTAAATTATTAAAAATAAACAAAAAACCCGACTGCAATAAAAAAATAACTGAAAAGCCAAAAACAAGCTCTATAATCTATAGAAGATTGTAAGAGCATGTACTTATTGATATTTATAACAATATAAATTTAACTTGAATATTCGGGGACAAACAATGAATTTCAAAAGCTATTTCTTGAAAAAATTTAACATTTGGACTAGCTTGTCCCCGCCTGGAACACCTTTTCCAATATTCAAATTAAATTTAAATTGTTATAAATATCAATAAGTACATGCTCTTACAATTTTCTATAGATTATAGAGCTTGTTTTTCGCTTTTCAGTATTTTTATATTGCAGTCGGGTTTTTTGTTTATTTTGATGATGATGATGAATATGATGATGCTATTTTTAACCGACTTCAAAAAAGAAGGAGGCTATACGTTCCACTGTATGTATTTTTTTAAATGTATTTTCACCGATTACTCCGTCAATTGTGGACCGATTTTAGAAATTCTTTTTTTAGTTTGATAGAGTATACTTCCCATTGTCACTAAATCTGAATCTGATAAGAAGATCAGTGAGGAATTGAGGGAACTCCTCAAATATTGTAGGCACACATATAGCGATTTTAGTATTTTTTAGTAACAAATCCAGCATTTGCATTCTGAAAGTATCATTTGGTGAAGTGGAACTGATGATGAAGACCACGGATGACCACCGGAACTCCTCAACGGTACTGATTTCAAGGGTGGCGATAAGATATCTGGATTAAGATAGTTGAGCGACTACAACGAAGAATATTTACTTGTTGAAATATGACTATGACTTTCACGCGGCGTTGTCTGCGGCGCACTTGAAATAACTTAAAGTTTCAAATCAACCAAGAAGTGGAGTCCCACAAGTCGGCGACCATAATATTTTCAACAAAAAAGCCGACATCAGTTGTACTAACCTATTAGGTACCTACAATTTTAAAAGAAGTTATTTTTTGCGTTTTTTTTAAGATTAAAAAACTATTAGAAATCAAAAACAATTAGAGGAGTAGCCTTACTGAACCACATTATCTTTACATAGTATAAGGCGGCCTTTACGCTGAAACTTACGACTTACGTAAGTTAGAATAAGCTATCTGTCAGAATGAGAAAAACATAATTCTATCTAGTTCTAACAAATAGCTGCGTCCCTACTTACGTAAGTTTCAGTGTAAAGCCGGCCTAAAACAAAGTCGCTTCCCGCCAACTGTCCGCCCCTCTGTGTACGCTTTAATCTTTCAAACTTCGCAACGGATTTTGATGCGGTCGCTATCAGTTAAATAATTTTCCACGGGAGGTTTTTATGTATAATAAATTCTGGTTTATGTACGAGTGTTACAGAAACCTCACATAAACCGAAGCGAAGCGAGGGCGGGTCGCTAGTATAATTTATATGATATATTTCTTCGACCTATTATTCTAGTTTCCTACGTACTTGTATATGGATATGCTGAGCACATTGTCGTGGGAGTCCGCGTCGGTGACGACGATGCCCTTCGCGCTGATGTCCAGGCTCACCCGCTGCAGCTTCTTGTTCAGGGCTGAAAACCAAAAAACTTTAATTACCTACTCTCTTAATCCAAAGCAGGATGGTGGAGGTGGAAGTATATTCTCCATTGCAATAACGCCACGTGCCACGAACCCTAGTTTAAGTGCATAAAGCTAAGCGATTTTCAAAAATCGACTAAGCGTATAGAATTACCTTTTTTGTCAACTCCATACGTTTCGAGTCTATAGAAAACAGAGGCCCTAGCCAAGATACATTACGCTAACTAGCGTTTCTATTCGTTTCGTTTTTAAAACAATCGCGTCACTGATAGTTGACGTGATACGAAGAGTCACGTGATCTACCAGTTACACGATTGGTTTAAAAACGAAACGATTAGAAACGCTAGTTAGCGTAGGTACCTAATTAATCATGGCTAGGGCCTCAGAAGCGTTAACAGCGTTTGTATCTTGGCTAGGCCTAAAGAGGTCTTTATTTATAAAATTAAAGTTCGAGATAACGACAGCGCCGTTTCTTTCAGTCTAAGTAGGTACTCTATCGCGAACAAAAAGCGAGCCTTGAATAGGTACATACATATGTTTGGCATGAAATGACAATCATCAATGTATAAACAAACATAATGAAAGGAGCCTTCCATAAGCTTTTCTTACTCTTAGCTGAGTGTAGCGCTGACCGCACGGCGATAGCGGTAGCGGGAGCAGAGGCGGCTCGTTCCACCGGTGTGGCGCCCGCGTACCGGACGTCTATGGTCGCGTCGCGCCCGCTAGTTTCGCGGGCCTCGCGCCACCACCCCTCGCCTTCGCACTCCGCTAGAGCCCATTCTTCGCATAATTCTGGAAAAAGGAAATAAAAGGGATATTATATGTATAAGCCGCGGCGAAAATTATCGACACGTTAAATCTCTACAAGACAATATTATCGAAATGAGGCAGTATTTTAAATTTGCCTTACTCTTTTTGAAAATATTATAATAGCAATATAACAATGTATGTGTTTTTACGTGTTGTTGCTGGGTTAGAATAGTGCCACTCTATGTCTTCCCGTGGATGTCGTAAAAGGCGACTATGGGAATAAAGGGCTGTACTAATCTACACTGGTAAACATCTTAGCCTAATTGTGCAAAATGTAGTTACGGAATTATCAACAAATTTTTAGAGGCGTTGGTAATTCTGTAGCTCTGCCTACCCCACTCTGGGAATGAAGCCATGAGTTAATGTATGCTCCGATAGCGGTTAACCTTTGCATAGAGTAACTAAAAAATAACAAGATTTAAAGGGCATTGGGTAAATTTGTTTGAAGAATATTGTCATTTTTTTTTTCAGCGGCCACGGATGATTTTTACATAGTTATTTAGAGGACCTCGAAATACACATAGCTATATATAATTTATGGCGTTTAATAATATCGGAGCCGAGAAATTAAAGATTTAAGTATTCAGTTTTGATACTAAAAGTGTACTAAAGGTATGAATATTTAAATATCTCGGCTCCGATGCACTTAAGAGTATTACATTACATAACAAAATATGTTTATTTTGAATAATTCTATCATAATTTAACACTTTTACGAATGGCCGCCCACCTTGAAAATGTATGACTTTTACAAATGACAACACTTTTACCCAAACCCCTTTATAAAGTTCGCCCCTTAATTCATGCTAGCCGTATAACTAGCTGCGCAGTATACCTACCCACTCATAGATTCCGGATGTCTGGGCGTCCAAACCTTTTGAAAACGAATTAAATACCTTTTTTACCTAAATGCCTATATTAAACCCAGCGATTACGTTCTATCCTCTGTCCTCACACAAAATTGAAACATCGATTTAGACCAATCGCGATACCGAAGTTCGTATCGGTTTTGCAATAGGATCCCAGTACCTACGTGTTTCGTTAAGGAAGTATATTTAGCCTTAAGCCCGACTCTCTAGATTGACGTGTCTAAACATGGAGTGGCCACGAAACCGGCCGGCCGGGGCGGAGCCTAGAAAACTTTAATAAGACAGATCTTTCTCCGGCAAGGCTGCTTAACTGGTACTGATATAAACTTAGCAAGCCAGTTATTAATTGCATCGACTTTAGTCAATCAAAGTAGGCAGTCATGCGATCAATCTGTCATTTTTAGGATTCCGTAAGCAGCTGAAAATGAAAAAAGGAACCCTTATAGGATCACTTCGTTATTCGTCAGTCCGTTGTTTGTCTCTTTATCTCAGGAACGTGTAGAGCTATCCAGTTGAAATGAATATCAGACTTAGGTCTACGCCTCTTGTACAGTCGAGTTCATAAATATGTATACACTTTAGTGCCTTGTCCATTTATTGTCATGTTCAAACTGCCATATACAAATTATCGCAGCGATTAAAGTGACAAGGTACTAAAGTGTATACATATTTATGAACTCGACTGTACATAAGTGCATATTTCGACAATTGCAAATAAATCCAAACCCACTATAGGGTACTTCTCGTTGACCTAGAATCATGAAATTTGGCAGCGCATGTAAAGGAAAATCGGAAAATCGGTAATATGTAGTCATGTCACATGAAAAAATATATTATATACGAGCACAAACAGTATCTATTGCTATTTTAAAAACTGACTAAGTGATGCTGCAGGAAGCACGATAGCGAGATGTTATCTGTCATTGTCGACTTGATATCTCGGTACAGTTGATCTTCTATGTCAGTAGACTATATAATGACCCAAGACCATTACCCAGATAAAAGACGAGATAGACAATACATCCAAGTATTACATTAAAAGCCAAACAGACCAATGGCGTAATTGAAATAGTCTATTGATGCAAGGTGGCAGCAGGTCAGTGAATTTTCGAAGAATTCAGAATAAGGATTAGGTAAAGTTAGCACTCTTAGCAGCCACAGTGATCTATTAATAATGAAAACAAAGCAATTATTATGCATCTTTACAACAACATAGATATCAAATAATTAAACAAGGAAAAACACTGTGATGCAGATGGAATTTGAACCCAGAACAATTCCTCCAGGAATATTTTCTTGTTTTCCTTGTTTATTTTGTGTACAACCTTTTTCCTACCATATGATCTCAAAAATATTGCCTATATTAATTAGACAGCAATAATCCTGACTGAAATATTGCCTATATTAATTTCCTATCGGTTAACGCCTACACACGAGGAAACAAACACACAATTTAAATGTGGTGCGAAAAACTATTTTAAGAAAAAAATATAGGTAACAGTTGAATAAAGCATCCCGGCAAGAAAATTCGTTAACGTCTCTTACTGACTGTGGTATTCCAAGGATAACGGAATTATTTTGTCCATTGGGATACGGAACCCTAATAAAAGCTAAGAACTACTCAGGCGCCTGCGTAAGAGCAGCAGACGTTTAACGGACGTTATTACTGATAATTTGGTATTAACTCAGGCAATTTTCCAAGCTCAGCCATTTAACTAGATATGATCGATCTACTTTCGCAAGCACTGGTCATGTAAATGACGCCTATTGGCTACACTTAATTGAGCTGGGTCTTGATTTCCTGAAAACTATCCTAGAGCGTATTCGAGCGTGCCCTGCGCATGCACACGTGGGTTATTCGATTTGTATCAATGTATGTAGATACTCCCACAGCGACACGCGAAATGACTTCAGTAACTCACGCCTAGAACAATTGATTCACGTGGCTCACGTGTGTAGTGTGTGCGTGCGCGGCGTGTGCCACAGTAGAATTCTATCTTTACATATTTTTATAATTTTTTGTCTTTCAAAAGCCCTTTCGAGGAACGCCCTTACTGGTTACTGGATCAGTAACAGAACATACAGTTGTTTATATTTTTTTATTAACTGTTAATCGTGATTTATGTTTGACTTAAAGTTTTGGGACCAAAAGACATCAACGGGCTCAACGTCGCAAAGTATCACGAGGAAAAAATGGACAAGATTCGTTGCTTAATATTATCTATTCTTAAACACTTTTCTAAAAACCTGAAGTTATTTTTCTGTCTTTGCATCCTGTATTAAATGCCATAAAGAAACGTGGAAGAAGAACGTGGCACTGAATGCGTCAACACATACGCAGATAGTCGGCACGCGTTAAACAGCTTAATTATACCGAGACAATCGTTGGATATTCAGTAATTGCGCCGAATAATGACCCCTGGCCCTTGCACTCAATAGTCTGGCCTAGATAAAGCGATAGCCTGAAATAGCCGCAATATTCGCATATCGGACCCGAGACCTTCGGAATGCGTACACAAAACAAAACTGAGCATCCATAATATTGTCGTTATAATGTTTATTTACTGTAAGTATGATAGTGCTTTTCCTTGCAGGAATTTATTGGAGCTGCGTCAATTGTGACGCGTGCAAGTTTAGAAAACATTGAGTGGGTTATGTTCTCGTTATTTTCTATTTGTATCATGGGGAATGTTTGTCATGTTATCAGACCCGGAGAAAAGAGAACGGTTTTCCCTTAATAAGATCTACCTAAAGGCCGTCATAGACGAACTGCTTCCACAGTCGTGACCAATCACAATACGAATCCTCGCTTACTGCATTTCCGGCTGCGACCACAAGCGAACTGGGGCTGTAGCCAAGATGCAAACGCTACTAACGTTTTTCTTTTCTATCACTCAAAATGTATGGGATGACAGTTAACCACGTGGTTTATTGCAACGCACGAGGATGTCATCCCATACATTTTGAGTGATAGAAAAGAAAAACGTTACTAGTAGCGTTTGCATCCTGGCTACAGCCTCTGGGCCTCTATTCTACTTGGTAAGACCGTATTGCTTTTAACATGTTATTGTATTGTCAGCTTTACGATAGCCCTTATTCTACTTACTTACTTAGGTACTTGAAAATAATGGTGATGTAGTTAAACAAAATACGATAACATGTCAAAAGCAAATATGGTTTTACCGAGCGATCACTGTATTGCAAAAAGATTGCAAACATTTGTTTGGATTGTACAGTCGAGTTCATAAATATGTATACACTTTAGTACCTTGTTACTTTAATCGCTGTGATAATTCGTATATGGCAATTTAAACACGACATTAAATAGACAAGGTACTAAAGTGTATACATATTTATGAACTCGACTGTAACTGCAAATCGCCGAGCAGCGACAGCATGAAGCTGTACGCCTGCTCTTAAATTCGTGGGAGTTCAACTAGAAAAACTGTGTCTTAATAAAAAGTAGGCGCCTTATCTTACCTATCTATGCTACAATCAAAACAGTAATTGCTAAAAAAATCGGATATAAGTGAACCTTGCACTGAATTTTAAAATCGGATCGATTACCAAATCAGAATGAACGTTCGACGATATTCCCAATAAGGTGATGGATTGAGATCCCCATAGAAATCGAAAACGTGGTCATCTCAAACAAAACAGGGACACTCTGTGGTAGACGAAGCAAAGAAAAAATCAAACCGGAAGCTGAGGCCCTACTTTGAAAATCGAAGTTCGAAGTTACGTTAGCTCCATCCCTTTTTCTCGATTTAGCCTGGAATGACGAGTGTCAGGCACGGAGCTTACGTAACTTCGAACTTCGATTTTCAAACTAGGGCCTCTGAATACCGGTAGACCGTATGAAATGGAGTGTACGTTGACGCCGCCATCTACCACATATTGGGGATACCTACCTTTACATACAAGTCAAAGCTCTAAAACACCGCATACTAGGTCAATAAGTTTGTAAATTAAAAAGCAAGCTTTAAAAAACCCGACTGTTGTTGCTAACCAACTTTAAATCGTTATAAATCCTAAATTATGATTCAAAATGAAAAATGATTAAAGAAACCTAAATATGATTTTTAAATATCTATTCAATGGTACCCCATTTGTCATAGTTCGTCGACTTTTTTTTTAATTTTAAACACTGTCATATCTTTAGTGACACTCACGAGATTAAGACAAATCGATTGACATAAGAATCATCAAAATCGGTCTACGCGTTTAGTTTCTAGAACGCCACAAAGGAACAAACATACATATAATTATAGGCTGTGAAACACAATACCCTCCGGCAGTCGGGTAAAAAACCGATCAAGCGCGAATTGGATTCGCGCACCGAGGATTCCGTACCACCGCATAGCAGGTTATACCTATTTAGATTTGAATTCGATTTCGAATCGAATCAGCGCGAGCCCAACTCACACTTGGCCATTTTTTTTAGTAATTTTTGTTTTTCTTCAGGGTTTGTACTACGTACTTATATTTATACCAAATTTGAGGTTTGTATGATTTTCCGTTGGTACGATGTACAATGATGTTTAAAAACTTCCTTAGTTCATAGTGATTCTAATCATGCAAGAAAATACTGAAAACAAAAAGAATTAATACATGAATTTAGGGGTTTTTCGTAACACGGACATAAGGAAAAATTACAAAAAATCCTATTAAAATAATCAATATCTCGGAAACTAATAACAATTGCTGAACATATATGGGGGTTAAATCGATAGCTTATGAGCTGCTCTATCACCCCCTTAAAGCTGTCGATCCCGCTACCAAACACCCTGTATTTTATATTACTACAGCTCTTTAAAGTGAGGAGGGACAGACGTACGGACGGTCGGACGTACGGACGGACAGCGTAGGCATATTTAATATGGTACCGTTGGGCTACCTAGTAGGTCCTAAAAATAGCTACACTGATGACCATTACGATTTTGAAACGGTTCTCGGAAGTAAAGCAGTCCAATTCCTAAAATAATACGCGAAGTAACTTGTGTTTTGTACATAAATGCACCTTTAGATGGAAATGGTAGAATGCCAACCTACAAGACCACATGTCCCGCTAACAATCTCTCTTTTATAGTTTAATCAATAATGTATCACCTTCGCAGAAACGCGTGATAACGGATCTATCCACATCATAAATAGTTATACACGTTAGTACCTTGTCGCTTTAACGTCATGAATTCATGATTGAACTGTCATATGAATATGTTAAAGGAGTTAAAGTGACAATGAGTGAGAAATTTTGTATAGTTATTATTTTAACGATTCGGCTTTGATGAAAATGATGAACACCTTTGAAAAGATTTCGTGCCAGTCCTTATAGTGTTGCCACACGTCCGGAGTTTTCCGAAGGTGTCCGAATTTTTTTTTAAATCCAGAATAGGTGGATTCGACGGAGTCCGGAATTTCAGATATAAACGGTTTTAATCAAAGTTAACATTTTTAATAGTAATTTTTTATACAAGGGGGGAAAGTTATATTTTACCTGCGAGTGTTTCAACACACGAGATAACACAAAACTTTTCACCTCACTACAGCGAGGAAAATAAGAAAAAGGGTTTGTACTATCAATTCACTTTGCTTGCTCAATTCCGCATTTTGCACGGTTTCCCGTAATTCCACAAGTGTTAATACGTCATCGTCACTCGAATCACTCATTTTTAAAAACAAAACAAACTAGAAAATCATGTGAATATTTAACATTGACGGCTTAATTGAAAAGTTTTGACTTAAGTGGCTACCATGGGCAGATGACCTTCGATCTGCAGCTCTAAACTTTCAGTTGTTGTTAAAACCTATTTGCATTAACACTGCTATTCTAAACTAGCTGCCGTCTCAATTTTTCTTTAACAAGTCACTGATATCGAGATTTACGCTATCAAAGTTTGACATTTTTACTCCAAAAAAGTAGTTTTTTGGCCTTTATTTCCATATTTTTCGCTTTAGAAAAAAAACCTTCGATGATTTATTAGACATATTAATGGAGAATATTTAGATGTAGTTTCCATATCAATTGACGCCAAGATGAAAAAGTTATATCCAATTTTGTGCTTTTATAGTAATGTATTTAAAAAAATATAAAAAAATAACCATGGATAATTTTGAAATTCTGTTCGACAGAATCAAAGATGAAAATATGGATAGTTATAATATATTTTTTCATTAACATACATTCCGTTTTGACTGAGTTATAAGAACTTAAACTTCATCAAAAACTTCTGTTATGGGCATGGTAGCCCCTTAAGTTTTTTTCATTATTTCGGATGCGTTTTGTTCACACATCGACTTACTTGGACTGTCAGAACATTTTATCCGTTTTTACAACAATAATAAAGGTTAATGTTGAATGCTGATATTTATGAATTAAAATAAAGTTGTAAGACTGTATTTAGTGTTTTTTACTAGATGCAATTCATTAATTATGATGTTATAAATTCACCACTTTTAACATTTTACGTTTTGTTAGTCTGTCAAATATCACTTAAGCTGCCTTCAAAGCTATTTTCTCAATAGATATCAAACAAACAAAAAGGGCTTTCCGAGCTAGTGAGATAAAAAATACTTATCAATATTTTACGTGATTTTTCTTGGTAATGTAGCTACTTGGCAATAAATGGAACACTAACATTGAAATTAATACTATGGGTAGGTATGTTTACAAAATATATGAATAAGTACATGGTTTTGTATTAAGTCCATAATTGCCCTCTTGCCCTGTTGTATTCATTTCCTTTGTATTATTCCTGATTATCGCTACTATACTGTAGGTATCTGGGGCGCAGTATGTCATTAAAGGCCCAGCCACACCGGATGCGTGCGCGTAGACGTGACGTGCGCGTTCGCTTTCCACTGCGTTGTATAGTGACATGTCGTATGAGAATTCATACTATACACCGCAGTGGAAAGCGAACGCGCACGTCACGTCTACGCGCACGCATCCGGTGTGCCTGGGCCTTAAACGTTTAACTAGCTATAATTCATCCTTCTTTTTTGTGTTTTTTTTATTCTTTTATCTGACTCAATGTGTTATTGTACACACAAAAAGAAATAACAATAATAAAATAAACAAGCACGGGATGTACAAAAGCGAATAGTTATGTATGAGTTAAATGATTTTCTTTCTTCCATTTCTTTTTGTTAATCCTACTTAAGTATTATAAATATGAAAGTTTTGTAGGGGTTTTTAGATTAGATGTTTGGAGTTCATCACGCATGAAGTGCTGAACGAATTTGAATGAAGTATAGCTCTACGCAGACGAAGGCTAGTTACCCATATAATACGAAATCTCAATCATTATTTTTTATCATTACTATTTAAAGTATATGCGATGGTTCTGTACAGACAGTTTTTTTTTAAACTTGCATTCATTGCATTACTTTTTTCAGGTTATATTATTTGTTTCGGATGCTACAGTTCAGCTTGGAGGCCTGAAAATCCTAAAGTTTCTTTATGGTAAACGCAGAGTAGGTACCCTACTTACTCCTAATTAAGAATGTGAAATCCTTTCTTATCCAATGCCATAAAGTTTTAGCACCTTATCTGGGTTCGTATTATGGTCACCTTTATAAAGTAGGATAAAGCTTCCGTCACCCTCGCACTTACGTATTGGCCAGAAAGTGACAGATGTTTTATTTTTCCACTTTTGTCCACATCGATAAACACCATAATAGGCCAACTGCTTTGATATACTGTGCAAAACTTATTTTTAATAATATTATCAATGCAATCCGATGTTTACCTTCGATTCAACGCCTAAACAGATCGTTAGGACATATGTTATATTTATCCTGGAAAATAGGAAAGATCCCGAAAGAATAACGATAAACAACTTCTGCATGAACGGATGCAAGTAAATGACAGTCGATCAGGGCCGGATTATCCATAAGGCGGGTTAGGCAACTGCCTAGGGGCCCCGCATCGGCTAAGGGCCCCGCGCACAGGGCCGAATTATCCTTTAGGCAGTGTGGGCAACTGCTTAGGGGCCCCGCATCGGCTAGGGGCCCTGTATAACCTAGGGGCCCCGCGCGAAAATGTATTTTAGGAAGCAAGAAAAGTTAAGGGGCCCCAGAATTGCATTGCCTACGGGCCCCTGACACGATTAATCTGGCCCTGCAGTCGATAATAAATAGCCTTGCAAAGCCTAGGCTATACTTTCTAAAACATCCCCATAACATTCGCTTTAGTTTACCGATAAACACTACCAAAGAAATCTCTGACTATCATTCCAAGAACTTCTGCACACCTAGAACCCAGTTTGCATTTACAATGCGGCTTTAATACTCTCTTTACAAGTAGAGATCTTAAAAAAACAGCAATGGATGGTTGCATCAAAGTCAAGTTGCGTTCAGAAACCGCCTAGGTAAGTTTTTCTAGCCGCTTCTAAAGCAGGCAGCGAGAGCTCCTAATTCCTTAGTAATTAGAGAGAAACCCGCACCCGGAGATGGCGAGCTGGCTTTATACGTCGACCGTGGTCCTAAACGGGAACGGTTAATGAAGACGTAAAAAAAGCTACGTCTGCTTATGGAAAGGTAAAGGGGTCGTTCAAATATAGTATAGATCATGTCATGAACTCATGAACTATTTAATTAACTACAGGATGTCCCAAAAAACCGACGTGATCCTCACGAGGATGAAAATCTGCACATTAAGTATCTATCAAAATAAATATTTCAAACCAGTACCAATTTTCAGATATCACTGATAATCACAACACAAATCATTATAAAAGGGCTGATTTTACCTAACTGTTGGAACATCAATTTAGGAACTTTTTTTTCAATAATTCCCTCAAGCATTGTTATAAAGTTAGAAAAGTTTCTTAGTTTACTGAATTTACTTTGGTATCTGGTAGGCAGATAAAGGGCGCTGCATACGTAACGTGATCAGGACGTGGGCGGGACGGGGACGGGACGTGGTTGCATACATTTTTGGTTTTCCCGTCCCGTACGTGCAATCGTTACGTATGCACATTCCGATACATTTTCTATGAAACGATATTGTCGTCTCGTCCCGTCCCCGTCCCGTCCGTATAAAATCACGTTACGTATGCAGCACCCTCAAAAAATAAACAAAAAAACCTGCCAAGTGCGAGTCGGACTCGCGCACGAAGGGTTCCGTAACATTATCATCATACATATATCATATACATCATTAGCAAAAAAAAGGCAAAAAAAACACGTTTATTGTATGGGAGCACCCCTTATATATTTATTTTATTTTAATTGATTTATTTATTTTTAAAGTAAATGTACATCTTAATATTATGTAAATATTTCAAGCGTCTACCTGTTGCCGTTATTAATAGCGAGCAAAAACACGTTTGTTGTATGCCCCCCTTAAATATTTATTTTATTCTGCTTTTTGTATTTTTTTGTTATAGCGGACAGAAATACATCATCTGTAAATATTTCAACACTCTAGCTATCACGGTTCATGATATTCAGCCTGCTGACAGTCAGACAGACGGACAGACGGACAGTGAAGTCTTAGTAACAGGCAGAGGTCGGAATAGGTAGTGCTTATTAACCTAAACTTGATGCATCTTCATTCAGTAATGTATTCCCACCTCACTCACGCATGAATGAACATGCGTCAAGTTTAGGTTAATAAGCACTACCTATTCCGACCTCTGTAATAGGGTCCCGTTTTTACCCTTTGGGTACGGAACCCTAAAAAAGATATTTAAATGTTTTTTTATGCTTTCGGAAGTGGTTAAACTGCTGAAATCAAGAGGTTCTTTAAAGTAGGCACAACACATATAAACCTCTGTTAAACCTCTTAAAATGGAAGAGGAAGAAAATCATAACAGTCCATATTGATCCATACCTACACACTGAATAGTTTAACTTTAACCTTTGTTTTTGAATTTTCGACAAGGTCGACAAATCATACCATTTTCTTTCCATAAAATACGATTACCTATACCGACATTTAGTCCGAAGTTACGTTTACGAACACCCTTCTGATTTTTCAGGATTTATAAAAAGATATGAAATTAGTAATAGGCAATGAACATTATTTTGATTTTTATATTATTAACTATTAGGCTAAAATGAAACTTTAAGAACTACCTTTATACACTTTTAAAGTTAATAAATTGCTTTGAAGAACTTACTTTGATGCTTGGTGTGGTTATTCCACATCTTGCGCAGGAATGTTGTCATTTTCGATAAATTTTTCTAAACACAGACAACTTCGAAATCCTTGGATTATTTACTGTTGAAGCTTTCCCGCGCTTGTGCCGGGGGTGCGTCCGCGCAGCTTGGCTCACTTCTCTCAGTGTGAGCGCGGCGCGAGATTCACCCAGTTTTACGCGCACTGATACCGACCAACCATTATCACTCAGCTTGTACGGTTGGACGTATCCAGTTTTGAAACGGAGTTAGTGGTCTATAGGATTTAATTTGAATATCCTTGATAATTTAATCAACCTGTATATGGACCCATCATACTGAAAAAAAAACCACCTTACCATTTCAAGAAACTAGTTTTATTCAATTTGTATTTTATGGAAAATTAATTCCTAGTAAATAGTAGGACCTATTTCGCCAAATTATAATTACGGAAAACCTGTTGAAAAATCTTGTCATACTTATTTTGATTGTGGGTCAGTAATGGTCCTCGCAATGGTTTTTTGACCATACTGGCCTCATACGAAAGAAAGTAGCATCTGTTACGTTTCAGGATTCACGAATAGTATTCTATCTGGAACCTTAGGTATATGATAATCGTACAGGGTTGAGAATATTTCAACTAACTATTACTATAGTGCAAATAGCCGCCTTGTTTGCTTTGGTATGACGGCAGCATCCTACATGACTTTGTAAAAAAAATATTTAATCCCAATGGACAGCGTCCAGGATACGCCTAACCTTCTTCATAATGTTATCGTCTCAAATATCGTAAGAAAGCCGGTCTGTTTACCGAAAATACCTTTATCATATTAGGAAGCGGACGCAAGTTCAATGTCGTGACCCCCGGGTAATATGTTCCCGAATAGGTTTGTTTACTTGTTCTTTTATCAGGCAACATGGCATTTTTTTATAGCTTCAGAAACATAATTAGGTAGTTTAGTGGTGGTAGGACCTTGTGCAGGGTCCGTCCGGATCGCCCATCACCATTTTCTTTTAACCTACCGCCAAGCAGCAGTGTTCGCATCGCATTGTGTGGGGATTGGAAAAAGGTTCGGGGGTGGTAAAATTAATAGCTTACATAGAAGCATTCCACCATAGTTGCCAACGCCTTTGCAGTCTTAGGATTGCAGTCTTGCGATGATAGTCTTGTGAATGCAAAAATTCACGGGTCTCAGCTCCCTTTTACCATCACGGCTTCTATTCTAGTCGTCTTTAACGTTATCGTATTGTCAACGTTTTGATAGCTCTTATTTACTTGACAGTAATGGCGGCAGAGTTAAAAACAATACCATAACACGACAAAAGCAATATGGTTTTACCGTGTTAAATAGAGGCCGCCGGTGGCTTGTGTGCCCGTTTGATGTACGGTCACGGAAGTTAATTTGCTACTCATTTCAAAGAAAATCTGCTTGAAGATGTCATTGTCAATAGAGATGCCAAGTCATTTGTAATTGATAGGAACCTCAACCTTATTGCTGTAGAATGTCAGATTGACTTTGGACCTAAGGTGGGTTACAAATTAAATTCCTTTACTGTACATACTGTAGCTATTTTTTCTTTTACAGCATGAGCCAATTTTAAATACTGTTCATTACATTCAAAGCCACAAACTAATGATTGTATGCATTTTGAGCACGTCAGGCGTGTCGCCGGCGCCTAACGGGTTAAAATAGCTAAGCGCAGACACCGGGCACATGCGCAGCCTGACGCAAGCTCCGTCAATTACCTCTCATGCGCGTCTGATGCAATTTCGGACCTCCTGCGCTCAGATCAGGTTCGGCTCCTTGCGTTTTTTTAGTTCCGAATAAGCAATTACCCACAATCAAGTCTTGTAAACTTCATGCAATGCGGATTTTATAAAAAATACTTTTATGATTTATTATTGAGACAAGCTTTTGTTGCAGACTAACTGTATTATTTTGCATAGTTTTCATCTGCTTATCGAAATCAATCAATCACGGTAGGTCTACTTCGAGTAGCTAGAGCGAAGATCCCATGGCCACCTTCAAACGCCATCATTTCAAAAAATCAAATCAAAATCAAAATCATTTATTTGGTAAGAACAAAGGTGGAAAGTACATAGTGGTTGAGGCCTCCTAGTAGGTATGAAGTGTACCTGTATCAGGAGGACTCGCTCTTCCAAAACTAGTAGGTTTACTCGTTCTTAACTAGGTGATTTTAAAAATATTATTGGTACTTAAGTCTAATAATAAGGTTCCGCTTAGAAACCTTTATTCTACAGTTAGTTCAATATATATATATATATTATGTGTATTGTGTGTGTGTGTGTGTGTGTGTGTGTGTGTGTGTGTGTGTGTATGTGTGTGTGTGTGTCTGTGTGTGTGTGTGTGTGTGTGTGTGCGTGCGCGCGCGCGCGCGCATCATTTAGATCAGCAACAGCACAATATATTATTGTGAATAGCCTACTAAGAGCTAGTTATCCCGTTTCTAAAGGCCCGATTTCACAGATGTCAACGCTGTACAATATACCTACTTATAAGGAGCGTCCTCACTGAGAGCATTCGCGTGAATATTCGAGTGGTGTGGACGTTGAGCTGAGCGTTACAAAGCTTACACAGCACTCGATGTTCGCGCCGAATACTCATTACACGCGAATGCTCTCAGTAAGGACGCTCCTATAACCTTTATGAGTTCGTTCGAGGTAATACTTTGTACTGCGTAGACATCTGTCAAATCCGGCCTTTTAAAACGCGACCACTATAGAACCTATTCAATGCTTGGACTCGTTTACTAAACAAAACTCAAAGTGTCTGATATACAAATACAAACGCACGTGGTGTTGTGACGCTGAATTACGAGGGCAGAGTGAAGTCTGGAAAAAATTAAACTATTTTTTTTTGTTGGTAAAAGTAAATATTTCTTTTTCAACGTAGTCCCCATTTAACTCAATACACTTGGTCCATCGCTTTTCTAGCTTTTCGCTTCCCTCCGTAATAGTACGATTTCTCCAACCCTTCAAAATACGCATTTGTTTCTGCGATGATTTCTTCGTTGGAACCAAATCTTTTTCCACCAAGTCATTTCTTCAAGTTTGGGAAAAGAAAATAGTCGCAGGGGGCTAAATCAGGAGAATAAGGCGGATGCGGGAGCAATTCGTAACGCAGCTCGTGGATTTTAGCCATAGCAACGGCACAAGTGTGGACCCGTGCGTTGTCTTGGTGAAAAATTATTTTCTTTTTCGCAAAATGGGGTCGTTTTTCCACTAAAACTTCATGAAATTGCTGTAACAAGTTGGCATAATATTCGCCGTTAAGCGTTTTACCTTTCTGAAGGTAATCAACATATATTACACCACGAGCATCCCAGAAGACAGTAGCCATAACTTTATTCGCAGATAAAACTGCTTCGGCCTTCTTTGGTGCAGGTTCACCTGAAGCAATCCATTGTTTTGACTGCTCCTTGGTTTCTGGTGTATGATGATGAATCCAGGTTTCGTCAACAGTTATGAAACGACGCAAGGAGTCCTTTTCATTACACCTAAACTTCGCCAAACATGCCTCTGACAGGGTCACCTTAGTGCGTTTTTGATCCACTGTGAGCAATCGCGGCACCCAACGGGCGGAGAGCTTCTTCATATCAAAACAAGTGTGAAGGATATTACGATCCCGTTCGTCTGAAATGCTTAAAATATCAGCTATCTCACGGACCTTTACTCTTCGGTCGTTCAATACGATGTCATGGATTTTGGTGATCATCTCTGGTGTAGTGACTTCAACTGGGCGACCGGGTCGGTCGGCGTCAGCAGTGCTTGTACGGCCACAACGAAAATCCGTAAACCACTTGTGGATCATTTTAATCGATGGAGCAGAGTTTCACGTAATATTTGTCTATTTTTTTTTTGTTTCCGTAATTGTTTTTTTTCGCAAAAAATAATGTTTAATCAGAACACGAAACTCACTTCTCTCCATGTTTGCAAACACCAAAGTGATTGTTTTGTTTTTCATAGCTGTCAAAAAAAACTAGCCGTGCGAACTGGCTGAAAATATACGATTTACCTCCAAAAAGGCTGCATTACAACTTGACATTAATGAATTTGTGAAAAAAATACCCCTAATATGATTTTTACCAGACTTCTCATTCTGCCCTCGTAGGTTTTAATTTTTACCCGACTGCGTCGGTAGGTAATGTTTTACGAGTTTATGTATGACGACGCGCTGGCCTAGTTGGTAGTGACCCTGCCTACGAAGCTAGCGGTCCTGGGTTCAAATCCCGGTAAGGGCAGATATTTGTGTGATGAGCGCGAATATTTGTTCCTGAGTCATGGATGTTTTCTATGTATTTAAGTATATATTTCTCTATATAAGTATTTATATCGTTGTCTAGTACCCATATTACAAGCCTAGAGCTTAGTTTGGGACTAGGTCAGTTGGTGTGAGATCGTCCCTTGATATTTATTTATTTATTTATTTTATGTATGTATTTATATTTCTTTGGCACTCTCTGCAGCCGAAACGGTTTGATGGTTTTTAACAATATGATGGTTGTAATGAGATGTCGTTGTATTCGTCTTGGTTGTGGGAGTGGTTATCTTTTTTAACACAATATGTCGACGACTAAGGTAAACGTCCGAGTGCTCGACGCCGTACTAGTATAGACATGGGCACTGTATGTCAAAGCAATATGGGTCAAGTTCAAACTAAGAGGATTATTTTTCATTCGAATTTAAGCCATGTCACTTTGACATTTTGATGCCATGTTAGTACAGCGTCGAGCACTCGGACGTTTACCTTATATGAAACATTTCAGGCGGTTTTTAAAGTTTACCTATAAAGTATTGTTTAGGGGTGTACTTTTGTACCTACTTGTTTGTTTTGTCAACGAAGTACCTATTTACTTATAGATTTTAAACCTATTTGGCAGTGACCCTGTCTACGAAGCTAGGGATTTTGGGTTCGATCCAGGTAAAGGCTAATATTTGTGTAATAAGCGCAGGTTTTCTTTAATCTTGGATGTTTTCTTCGTTGTTTCTCTATATTTCTTTTTTTAAGTAAATACCCATAATACATGCCTAGAGCTTATATACCTACTTCGTTTCTTTCATATTAGAAATGTCGCACGTTTCCTTTAAAAACGTAAATAGGTACTTAAATACTGAAAAATGTTTGTCCAAATATACTAATTATTGTTATAACTTATATTATATGTATGAACCCTGTCAAGATAAACATGTAGGTATGTATCCATACTAATATTATAAATATGAAATAAATAGAAATAGTTATAGAAATTAGTATAGAATTATGCTCTATTAAAAACTCTTGTTTTATCAAGGAATAAATAAATGAATAAATAAATAAAGTAACTGCGTTTGTTTGTTACGCTTCCACAGCTAATCCGCTTAACCGATTTTAATAGATATGGACATGGCTCGAACATCGGGAAAGGACATTTTTTTATACCTAGGCACATTTTCCCCGATAAATAGGACAGTTCCCAGCATATCAATAAACGACTACTCAGGCGGAGTCGCAGGCAACAACTAGTGTTCTATACAATGGTTATCTTATCACCATCAGCGGATGATCGCGCTACGAACAGATTACTTGAATTTATCGCCTCTTTTCCCTCGAGTAACTTGTGGAGGTGCAATAACACTAAAATGAAATATCGGTCTATTTATAATGTGATTTATGAACATAATAACTGCAATAACAAAACAATCATTCACATTACTTGTTATCATTTATATTCACGCACGCCCTAGAATAAGGCTTATAAAATATACAACTTTGTTCAGTTATCGTGGACATGAAAATAAAAATAAACTCTCCTAGGAGCTAGCCATTTGCTACGCAGTCAAAACCCAATTATTCAAATACTGTTTACAAGTAACTACCAAAGTTAAAAAAATATGTGATGTTATTTATTTCCATGTTATCAGTAAGTACCTTAAAAGGCGTAATATTTTAAAATATTATTATTATTACAGATTATAAAATATGGTAAAACTGTAACAACACATGGTGTTCTATTTATATTGTCTTACTAAATATATTAACTCGCTTAATATAATAATATTGACTTCATAATAAAATTATAAATATAGCCCCAACAAACATA
This sequence comes from Acleris literana, assembly GCA_946894065.1. Classification (NCBI taxonomy): domain Eukaryota; kingdom Metazoa; phylum Arthropoda; class Insecta; order Lepidoptera; family Tortricidae; genus Acleris; species Acleris literana. The sequence continues at coordinate 6,826,096 of OX335684.1, read as the reverse complement.
ATTATTCAGTCACTTCATAAACTTAAACAGGTCATGTTTCAGCGATAATTATTGCTATATTATTTATCCATATAATGGAAGGCTACTAGGCTACTTCGCAGCAGTATTTTAGCTTTATTGCAAAAAAGTAAATCGAGATAGTAAAAGCCTAACCAAGAATTTGAGTGACAGACACGTCCTAAATTTCATTTTCCCCATCATAATACCTATTGCGGAAGCTTCTAGCTGTTACCATTTTGGTAAAAATCCAGTTCCACAGAAGAATCGACAACTAATTCTCTTGCCAACAAGGAAATGCTTCGTGAACAAAGAAGACTCGGGTTAAATTTTGGCTAATAATCCTTAATCTATTTCGGATGACAAGAAAATTAGAGGTCGTCAACTAGCCTCCCGAGTCCCCCGATCTTTTAGTAAAACGTAATTGCAACCTTGCAAATAACTATAGGGTGACTTATATGTCCTCAAGCTAGGACCGAGGGATTCAGGAGGATAGTGATGTCTTTGGCTTCTCAGACGGATAAAATTATAACATGGCCGACATAAAAAAATCTGGTTAGGAACTTTTAAATTGTTTCTAAATCTAGAATACACCTAAAATCTTATTAGTAAATGTAACAACTATGTATCTAAATTTAGCCAATTCTATTCACTCTTTGGATTTAATATCCTTCCTACCCATTCAATACCAACAAGGATCAATATTCTGTTTCGGAGACTCATGTTGCCATGCAAGGTAAGGACACGGTTCGTGAAGTGCTTTTGTTTCAGTAATGAGCAAGTAAATTTAAGATTAAGAAACTCAAGCCACCTATCATTTTCATTTTAAATTTTTCTTTTTCTATACTTTCTTTTAGAAACTTAACTGAATGTATACCAAAAACCACGAGTTCGTCAGCAAATAGAAGCAGTGGCCCTAGACGAGGCGAGATCGTTTTCGCTATCGAAAATGTATTGGATTGCCGTAAGTTATGGTCGCATCAAGCGCTTGTGTCAGTTCCATACACTTTCGAAAATCGTTTTCGATAGCATTAAGCATCTTGTCTAGGGGCTCTGAACATTGACAAGTCAAAGCTCGACCCAGTTTTTATTGGCCGTTTGACAGAGCCGCGTGAATTGTTTGTTGCACATTTAGTTAAATAAAGTCTGCCTTATAGGTAGCTGCATACTTTAGTACCTTGCCTCTTTAACGCCTACGTGCAAACATGACAAAGCACTTAAGTTTGCAGTTACTTAAAAGTCAAACGTACCTAAGAAATATAATAGAGTATAGCACATAATTGTCTTTCTCAAATCGCACATAAATAGAGAAAACCATGATTTCAGCTTAGTACAGTCAAATTCACCAACAATCTACATCAGCAATTTTAACAACTTTTGTGTTGGCGTTAGCTTTATTGGGTTTGGTTGCAGATGGTGCCGTTCGCAAATCGTCGCAGAGTCAATCGTTCCGTTTGGAAGGAATTGGGATTTCCAAAGACGCCGGACGATCCGCGACCAAACTCCTTATTATTATGGGAACATGTAAGGCTGGCGTGTGAATGTTTGTGAACTCAAGTGTACTTTCTATGTTTTTTGCAGCAGTTCATCAAGCAGGAGTTTTGCAAGATCAATTTTGAAAATATTTTCAGGTTGAGTTCCACAGCCAATGGTAAAATTATAAAAGGAAGCACAATTACACTAAATAAGTACCTTCTATTTTACTTTACAATGTTATTATTATTAAGGTCAAATACTAATTTAATAAATTTATCGGCATATAAGCAAGAAGGCAATGATTCATTATGCCAAAACTCTTGAAAAACAAACTGCCACTAATTCCACATTACAGACATTCATGTATCACCCTACACATTAATTATTACTGGATATTAAAATTTGGACCCTAATTTCGCTTTATACAAGTACATATTTTGTAGTAATAATAATGATCAAACACATCTATCTGCTCTCTGGTATGATTATTGCATAGTCGAATAAATGGATAATTATTGCTATAAAAAAAAAACATTGCCATTGTTTATAAGGCACATTTGTTAGGCTACGAGCAAACAGAGGCAGAACCTGAGGGCCAGTAATCAATGCATAGTATGAAAATGGTTAATTGCAGCAGCTGGTATCAAGTGCTACAATTTGCATCAACTAGCAGGTGACGATCCTGAGGTCAGATGTACTGCCTATGCACCGGGCTGCTACTACCTCTGTGTCTTAACAATGTAAGACCTATTTAAGTCACAAAATGTTAGATAGATACCTAGTTAGCTACATTAAGACCACGCCGAGCATCCAGTGGGCCTCCTTATTACTATTAATATGTTTTCAGATAAACTAAAGTATTGTCTTGAAATTGAACGATGGTTTTTTTTGTTGAACAAATAAATACACAACAATTTATAGGGTATATGACATAACTTAAACACAATTGAACTATGAGTGAGTCATCATCATAGGCCTTTTCATCTATTCCAGATGATTTAGGTAGCACTATGAATTAAGACACTTTCATTCGTGACTTAACAGGCCGATTTGGGATAGGATCTCCCGGCCACACGCACGGCAAGTGTAGACACCCCCAGTTGGTCGGAGGGTGGTGGCCCGCTTGTGACGCCTCGCACGTTTTTCTCTAAGGAGACCTAACCAGGTGAAGTCGTGTCTTGTTTGACCTTCTTGAACAAGGCAACGCAACCTACTACGATCTTCAGCCAGCTCTTCCCATTGGTTGCTAGGGATCCCGTAAGCTATCATATCACGCTTAGCACAATCTTTGAAGCGCAAAATGGGCCGGCCAACGGACTCAACTTAACGGAAAAAGTGTTTTTTCTGTTAAGTTGACTACACAAGGTGCATTATTAAACAATGTCATATATGCAATACAATATGTATTCATTCGTAAAACCAAAAAAACCATCCTTCGATTTCAATACAATACTTTAGTTTATAAAGAAACATAATAATAGTAACGAGGGTGCCACCGGAAGCTTGGCGTGGTCTTAAACAAAGACTTATACATTTTCAAAACATTTAGCTCATTTCTCCTCTTTAACATTAAGCTACTACAATAAAAGCAAACATTAAAATATAAGTCAGCTGTGGATGCAATTCACGCTTAAGGGCAGTTTTCCAAAAAAGCGTACATAGTTAAAATGGCTAAAATTAAGGGACTGTTAATTTTGGTCAGGTGAGTCATGAAAATTAACTATACCGTTATAAATCAAATGGTGGTATCTCAGGCAAAACTGCTGTAGCAAGTGCGAAAATATTACTACCGGGTGAAGCTCGAATCTGCTTCCTTTATTGAATTTGAGATACCTCCAATTGCCTTATGAGGGCAGTATATAAATGAATAATAAATTTTCGTGACTCACCTGTCTAAAATTAGAGTTTCTTAATTTTAGTCCTTAACTATGTACACTTTTTTTGAAAATCGCCCTTATAACAATATTGTCGAACTAACCTCTAGTAAATACACTCGTCAACATTCTAATTGGCCTAGAAATTTAAATCAATCATAAGTCCCACTTGCACAAACACAGTTTTAGTAAGTACTACAAAAAGTAAATTCATAGGCATGCTCATAATTTTACAAAACAGATTTTGAAGTTCATTTCCAGGACTGAAAAAGTACAAAGAACTAAAAAATAAAAATGAAAAAATAGAGCAATAGTAGGGAGAAGAGATACATTACACATATTTAGACTTTACACTATACATATACCTATCTCCCAGTTATCCTAAGTTTTTTTCAAGAGAGTATACTCACCCAATTGATAAATTAGTGTGACATTTTTAATAATATTTGTACTGTGAATGCATCAGATTTAATGATGTGTCTTACCTTTTTCTTAATTTTATAAGGTATTTGTGTAAGTGGAAGTCAATATAAAAACTATTAGTTAACAGTTTTATTGCCCAGACACCAGATAGATTGTTTTTTAGATCTTGGCAGCAAAATTGTTAATGCATCAACACCATCACAAAACAAACTTATACCTATTTCATTTACTGACCAACAATGTTTCAACATCTGCATTTGTATAAAAGACAAATATAGTAATGATAGAAAAGAAACATCTATCAAGCTAAATCACATGAAAAAGGCAATTTCATAGTTGTATTTGTGCACATTTGTCATGTACATTGCTTCCATCATGTGAAAAAGAATGAAATGCTACAAAAAAAAATCTCTCAGCATATATTATTTGTTTACTGCATCTGTCATGAATGAGTTCAAGAGCTCATGGTGCAAAAGCATCACTCGTATCAAATCATTAAATAACTACCAAAATTTACAACACTAGTATTGGTTTGAAGTGTTTATATTAATAATAATTACTATCCAATCAATGACAAATTTTGTCATGGACTGAACCTCAGATTTGCTTAACCTTTCGTATGCCGGAGAGGCTCGCATACTTGTACCCGTCGTCTGCCGGGCTATGACGTCATCGGTGTCACGTGACCGACTTTAATAGCTCCTAGCTCGAAAGTGATTTGACGTTTCGAGCAACTGAATGCTATCTATGGAAGATTGAATTTTTTTAGTTTTTTTACAGACTAATTAGAACCCTATCTTTAAGCTACTAGAATCCAATTTCAAATAAAGCGATTAAGCCCCTTAGTGACGGATACGGAACAAGGCATTCTACCAGGGTCGGTACAGATCCGGAACTAGGCATACGAAAGGTTAATAAACTTAGTCCCTTAATAATAAACATTGAGTAATGGTGGTATAGCTATACAATGTTTTGTCCTTATTGTGACATTTGAATTTGACAGAGAAGGACAAAACATTGTATAGCTATACCACGGTTTCTCAACGTTTATTAGTAAGGGGGTTAGAATTTTTGCAAAACTTTCAACAATTAAACATTATTAGCAAACTCACTGTTGCAAACAAAATGTAAGAAATTGAAACAGGTCAGGAGTGATGAGGTAAGCCCCAGATGAGTTAACAAGTCCACATGATTGACAGGTCTAAAGTGACAATGATACTCTCACTCTTTTATCACATGATGGCAGAGATTATGGCAGTGTAACATACAAGTCCTATTACTAGATTAGTATAGTTTAAGTAAAACAATATATTGACACCTTAAATTTCAATTTAGGTAAAGCACATGCATGCTTACATGAATTTGCAAAGCACAATTTGTGCTTTATGTAAATTAAAATTAAAGGAATCAATATTATGTTAGGTTTTCCTTCTCATATAACCCTAATTGATTTAATATCATATAAAGAAAAAAATACACCAAAATAAATAATATCATTAATTTACAGTTACATCTATTAAGTAAAATGAATGTTAGCTCAAATAGACTATTAAATAGAGTCACGTAAAATGTAAACACAAATGTGAGCCACCAAGGCTCAGGGAAATTGATCAACACTCCTAAGGGCACCTACTACCACATAAGCAGTTTTATATTACTTTATATTTATCAAACATTATTAATTCATTTACTATCTAAAAATCCATCACACATTTGTAATGAAAACATTATTTTGGTAATTAAGTATTGGAAGTTAACACTTTACTTCTTTTTTTACTGGAACAGTCTTATCTGTGGGCTTGACAGCAGGTTTGACCGTGGATCATTTCTTCTTCCGATCCTGTGTACACTTAGGGCAGTACCACTTACCCTTAGGTTTGGTTTTAAGATCGACACAAGCAAAGTGAAACCACTCGATCGGGCAATCAGGATTGTCACATCCTATCATCTCCCCATATGAAACTTGATGACAGAGGCAATAGGTTGGCTCGTTAGGGTCCACTGGCATGTCGAGTACGTCACTAGGATGGGCCATGCCAGCAACGGAGTCCAAGTCAGCACTTTCTTCCTGTTCTTTAACAGCATTGGCTATTGTGGTGGCACCTTTGCGCTGAGCCTTCTTTTTGGCGGCAGACCTGCCATTCACGACGGTGTCGTCCTCGCTGGAGGCTCCGACTCGCTTCTTCTTCCCCGCAGCAGCTGCCGTCTTCTCACTGCCTTTGTGCTTCTTCCTACCTTTTTTAACTGTTGCGGTGTTGGTTTCCTGATCAGCAGCCGCCTGTTGCGCCGCGCGAGCGCTCATTACTTTCTCTTGAATCTCCGACTCGAAACGCGCAAGGTCGGAGTCTAGGCGCCGTATGTGCTTGTCTACCAACTCGTAAGTCTGTATTGCGAGCTGCACTTTATCATCGCCGTATTCCTTTGCCTTGTTGAATAGACCCTGAATTGCATTAACCTTGTCTTTTTTCGTTTCATCGTCCATTTTCGGAATATTGGGTAATAACTCGTCAGCCATAAGATCAATTGTCCTCATTAACCCGTGAGCCCGATCATCGAGATCTCGCATCAATTTAAAGTTCCTTTGTAATTCTATAGGTAGGTGCTGAAGACTATCAAGATAATGCTCCAAATAAAGTGCTGAAGTCATTTTGCTCAATTTCGTAACGACTCCTTTGGAACGATGAGTTCTAATAGCAGATTTCTGTTAAAATCTTGAATAGAAGCTTTTTGTAACTTGAAAAACTTAACTTTTATATCGTAAATATCACTTGATCCAACCTATTTCCACTTCTACTTTCACAAAACTTAACCAAAACACTCCAATACAAATTATCGGCATTTGTAGCAGGTAGCAGAAATACAAACTTCTTTCAGACAGAATGAAATGAAAGGCAGGAATGTTACAAAAAAATGACATACCTTGTCTATGCTTGCATCACTTTCGCCTGTGTTCGCACTGGCAATGCTGAACAAATAATTCAAAAGTTAAAAAATGACCCTGTGATTATTATCAGCTTAAACATATTTTAAATACAATTACTTTTTGCCTTTTGGCAAAATTGTGTTTGATAGGTAAAATAATTTATTTCAAGAACGTTATTTTTTGAGTTGATCTATTTTCTTTATTGCTGGCAATATTTTCATTAATCCATAAACAAACATTACTTCCGCTACACTTAATTTACCGCGAAAGGAAGCAATGAGAAGATAATATCAAGCGCTGGCGGTGCACGACGAATCCACGTACCCTTATGGGCACTGCATTCGCGTTCGATCCGCGGGCGTGAATCGCGCGTGAACTCTTCTTGGCTCCATCCACCATTCGCACAGTTCACAATTGTGTTCACAGTATAGTTCACGCGCTCGGCTATGTACTTAGGTCTACATTAAAAGTAAAAAAAGAAATAAAAAGAAATGGAGTACCTAAACGAAGATGGTGAAAAAGGAATATTCATCGTAATAGAACAAGGTTTGTAATATTTTATTGTATTTTGTGTTTGTTGTTGTCAAGGTTTGTTGTATTTTGTGTGGTATTGGACTAATGTTTTATAAAAGTAACGCGCGAATGTGGAGCCTTGTTGCGTTCAAGCAGCTTTCGCCATGGAATTAGTAAGTACTTACGTACATCTGGAAGGTGCACTACACCGATAACGCGAACATGCAGTCTTGAAGTATCATGCAAGATGTTAATGATTCTTTGAACAAAAAAATATTACAATATTCTGTCTATTTCATCATTTTCATATTTACCTACACTGACAAACACAACGAGAAAAACTCGATCAAGGAACCCCAACTTCATCAGCAAAACACGTAAATTTGTAAAAAATATTTGGACACCCTAAATATTTATTTAGATCTCCCAAAATTCATTTCTCATGAGCCTTTGAATATGTCTAAAGAGACCTCACGACTTTTAATTTTAGTCATTAATATCCAAGTATCAAAAAAGTATTACAAAGTTCGCGCACACAACTGTCAATTACGCTTTCATAGTTTCATAAAACATAAATAATATACCTAAGTAACGGTATTTTAATATTTTCTCCCTTTTTTATGTAAAAAATTGGCATTGTCCGGCACGGCGGGCATGTAATAATATCCCGCATATTTGGCAATGTCCGGTGTGACGGACATAGTTTTTCTCAAAATCTAAAAAAAACTAGTTCTTTTTTAAATATTTTTTCTGTCCTCCTGAAACTTTTATTAATCAACATATTTAATGAGTAATTTTACGGTATTACCTTAATAATACCTTAGGAAAAATAGATGGAACTACTCCAGTGGCCCGTTTCACGAAGCTACAAGTTACAAATTACAAGCGGAACTCTCTTTCTAGCAAAAGGAGTTAGAAAGATAATCCCGCTTGTAATTAATAACTTGTAGCTTCGTGAAACGGGCCTCAGATATCTTTTTTTTTCAAGCTTCCGTCAGATAATTTTCAGGTTTGAAATGTAAACTACATACAACAGAGTTGTTAGTTACCTACTTTCCCAGGAATCGCTTCAATCCATTTCTTTTTTACTTCAACATTCGCAAGCAGTCTGAAATCAAATCGTTTTTGTTAGGTAACTTCGCTACGCTAGCAATAATGATATTAATTATTGCTCATGGTCACCCTACTAACAGAAATCTCACAAACTTGCCTGTGAAAGGATAACCCACTACCTGAGGCCCTACTTTGAAATTCGAAGTTCGAAGTTACGTTAGCTCCATCCCTGTCACTCGTCATTCGAGACTAAATCGAGAGAAAGGGATGAAGCTATCGTAACTTCGAACTTCGAATTTCAAAGTAGGGCCTCTGGATATGATTCTTTATTGCAGCCACTCACAGCACAATTAGTAGAGTCTGTCTAATGAAAGCTGAACCTGGGAAAAAGCGGCAAATTCAAAAAATCTTGATATGGTATTACCGATCAATGAAGGAATAAACGATATTGATACTTTTATTATTTTATTTATTTTGGTGGGCACAAAGGAAGAGGAAACGCGTACTATATTTTCATATATATTATTACGAGCGCTATATTTTGATGAAAAGCACTTTAGGTAAAATACGATGACAGTGACTGGAGCACATTTGGTTTTTCGAAATATATTTGACATGAAAATATAGTGATCTGCACGTGTAGCACAAGTTGTATTTTCTCGCTTGTCGCTCTGTGCGTCTCTATCGTAACAGACTAGATAGTAAGGGAGATCCGAGCGACAAACAAGTCACGAGCAACTTGTGCTAGTCGTGCTGTTGATAGATTTCATTGATACGAGAGGTTTTCGTCTGTGTCGCACACAGCATAATAAAACAATGATGATGAGGAATATTATATTCAACCTTTTTAATAAAGTAATTAGAGGTAACATTATTCTCATCACCCTTACACCTCTATCTAACGACAATTATATCTTGGAGAAGAAGCGCCGCAAGAAACTCCAGCAGATCATTTTTTCCAATCATAAAATACAATTATTCTTAAAAGTAACATTACAAGGTAGTAAAGTAATTAATAATTATTTCTAACAACACAAACTTAGTCGTTACAAATGTACGCTCAATAACATTGAGTAAATTAAAAATAGTGACTAGGAGAACAACATGACGAGGTCTCTACGTCAGGAACGATAACTAAAATAACTAACTGGAAAACAGGTTCTTGCAAGCGTGAACAGACAGGACCCCACTGACAACACCCGTTCACGAGTATGACGCTGATCTCAGCCATCGCCTCCTCAACCATGTGTTTGAAAAGAATAATTAATGAGGGCTAATAAAACAACGGAATCTTTAGCACTCCTGGTATGAAGCGACCTCATCCAGCCACGGTTTCTAACTTGGATAACTTTGATGTTAAAACTATCCGTAATAAAGTCTATGAGTTTTATGTTGTAAAAAAGCAAATTCCGACTCAGAACACTTCTGGCAAATTTGAAAGAAAATATGGGTTTTACAGGCTCCAGATAGACTCTACGTAAAATACTGATGAGCAATGGTTTTGAATAAAAAATAAAATAAAAAAAACGTTCAGTGCTCATAGAACGATATGACATTGCAGTCTTGCGACAATGATCTTGAGAACCAAAGCCACGAAACGTGCCAAAAATAAGCCAATTATATATCTTGATGAAACCTATCTTCATCAAAATTACAAGCCAAAAAGATCATGGCCGTGGACCGTCGACATCTGGTTTAATAGAAAATATTTCCTCCGCAAAAAGACTTATCATCATTCATGCTGGTTCCGTAAATGGATTTGTGCACATGCAATGTTGACATTTAGCACTAAGTCTACAAAGGCAGATTAACACCATTACATGAATACTACAAATTTTAACAGGTATTTACGAGAGAAATTGATACCAAATTTATTTGAACCCAGTGTGATTGTGTTTGACAATGCAGGTTATCATGCGGTACAAATTAATAAGCCCCTAAGCACAAACACACGCGAAGCTGAAATACAAGCCTGGCTCCGTGCTAAGTCTGTGAATTTTGATGAAAGTTTATACAGAGAAGAACTTTTTGTTTTAGTGAATCAGCACAAAACAAAGCCAATTTATGAGGCAGATAAAATTCCTAAAGCTAGTGGTCATGACATGAAGTGCTCACACTCTCACCTTACCAATGCGATCTAAACCAGATCAAGCTCATTTGGAATACTGTAAAACGAAAAGTGGGTAGCAAAAATATAGGTAAATCGGCGTCAGAATTTGAAAAAAATCTAAAGGAATCCTTTGATGTAATGCATGGAAGAAGATGACAGACCATGACCTATGTCGAAAACCAATACAAGGAAAAGGATGGAATTACTAATCAATTGGAAAGCTTCATAATAAGTGTATGTGATGGTGAACCTTCCAGTAGTTCCAGTTCAGATGATACCCTAAGACTCTAGGAACTGTAATTAAAATCAGATTCTAAATACTCTATTTCTAATGATTCATCTGAACTAGTGCTGTCATCATCACGGACACTTATAATGAATGATTCTAGTTCTTTAGTTATTCCATCCCTGGTTTTGTACTGAGCTTCAATATTAAGCACATGATTAGTCATTTTCTTCCAATGCTCCGGTGTTATGCTGTCAAAAGACTCTTTAATAATTTTTTCAATTTCAGCTGCTGATACGCCAACATTTCTACTCGCGACTTTTCTCTTCGCCGAACTCCAGATTAGCTCAATGGGGTTAAGGTCGCAATGGTAGGGCGGAAGTCTTAAAACCTCATGACCGTGCTCCCTTAGAATTTCATCGGCTTCATAGATTGGGTCTGCTTTGTGTTTATGTGCCAAGACAAGAAGTTCTGGTACAGTATAATATTCTTCAAAATCAATTTGTTTAGAACGCAGCCACTCTTTTATTTCGGCTTTGCGGGTGTTGGTATTTGGTACCTTATTAATTTGCACCGTGTGATAGCTAGCATTGTCCATGACAATGACACTTGGTTCACTCAAGTTGGGAATAAGCTTCTCACGTAACCACTTATTGAAATTTGTGGCGTTCATGTCATGGTGATAGTCTGCTTTGATTGATTTTGTGCTAAACGTTAATAAAGCATTAGGCACAAAACCATCTTCTGATCCAGCGTGAACAATAATAAATCGTTTTCCAGCTGAGATATTGCCAACTACACCTTGGGTGGAAGGCCCCTGCCACGACTTTTTTGTTTTGTAGTTCTGGTTAACGTAAGTCTCATCCAGGTATATTATTTTTTTACCTTCAGCACGTTTTGATGCAATAGTCCTTAGGTAGCGGTGTCGCCAAGCTGCTATGTCAAAACGCTCAATAAGTATCGAACGTTGTTCAGTATTTTGTTTAAATTCGTATCCATTTGCCATTAGTATTCGGCGTAAAGTCTCAAGGCATCCGGTAAAAAACCGATGCTTTCTCTCAACTCTGCCAATAAGCATCTGAGTGTAGGCACTTGTTTTTTTACAATATAAAATTCATTTATTTTATTTCGGATAGCTTGGATGTCAAAGCTATCCAAATTAGACACCGTGGCCTTGTGAGGTCGCTTTTTTCCGGGAGTACTAAAGACACCGTTGCTTAATTTTCCCTCATTACTTATTCTTTTTAAAGATGAAACACTGATATCTGTAAGAAGAAAGAAAGTGTTAAATAAACAGAACACCATTTAGAAATACATTGTGTGGTTGCGCAGTACAGCCCCATTGTACAGTCCGACAGCCCTAAAAACATTTGGGTTTAGGTGAAATGAAATTGCATCGGTGAGGTTCTAATCGCAACGGTTTAAGAACAAGGAAGACTCATATAACCCGAACATCTTTTATATCTGGCCGATCAAAAATGACATTAAATAAATAGATAAGGTACTAAAGTGTACACATATTTATGAAATCGACTGTACAGTGTACATTTGGTTCATAAACAACAAAATGCTGTTTGCTCCGCACACAGAAAATACATATCAAATAATATGTTTATGATATCTTTTAACTAAACACCTCCTTATTGTTTTATTGAAACTATGAGTGTCAGTTACATTAATCATCTGTCTATTAAATTAATTTAATAAAATTGTGAATGCTAAGAGATTCAACATGATATAGGGACAGACAATAGGTACCTACACCTATTATATAGGGAAAGACAATGATAATTTTAGTAATTACCGGTCATTGAAGATACTTCTTCCAAATATTTCGTCTGAGTCTGGCAGGCTAACTCAGTTTCCTCAACCTCTTTCAGCTGCTTTACGTTTTCCAGCACACTTTTGTCAACGTGCACGTCCAGGTTTTCTGAAACGAATTTATTTTCGTTTAATTTCTTAATCTCATCGTATAATAGACAGAAAAAGGTAAATTAAACTTAGGATTGCACATAGAGAAATAAGAAGTATCAAAATGAACATGCCGTACTAAAGCCGTACTAACCTATAAATTTGGTCACCGTAACTAAACAATTAATTTTTTGCATCAATAATGCTTTTCTTTCTTCTTGTTTTTCTTTGTACTTCTGTATAATAGTATACAGAATCTCCCGGACACCGCCTCTTATCGTCGACGGCATGATTACTCCGTATTTTTATCAATTTAGATCTCGAATTGACAAGTTTCTAACAACAACAAAGTCCAAACGACATATTAAATAGTGTTGCCAGACTCGTCAGCCAAGAAAAATCCAGGTTCAGCTTTCATTAGACAGACTTTATTTACCATTGTTTTTAAGAAAATCACTTATTAACACATAAAAGCCGAAATAGGTCTCATTGCAACAGTGAGAGATTATTAAAGTGACCGCCAATCGCCATTTTGTTTTATTAGTGTTGCTAATTTTATTTTATAAACTCCTACCATTACCATGATGAGCAATGATTGAAGCGGGTTAACTTTAATATTAATTTAATATGTAATACTTTAATGCATTTCTAGTGCCTAATTTAAATATATATACTGTGATAATCCTCACAATTTTAAAAATTAACCTGTTCTACCTACTTAACATTTCGTACTAAGAAAAACATAACTTTTTAACATGGCAATTGTGTAAGAGGGACAAACAAAGACAAAGTAAGTCTCATTAGGCTCGTGCACTTGATTACCACAAAGTCAGCCTTCTGTCTTCAGATATTGAGTTCAATTTTATATGTCGTGATTTTGGAAGTAAGCATTCCAGATGTACTTCCTAATTCCATGGCTTTCGCAGTGCTCTTTGAAACGGAAAACTGACAAATAGTGGTAAACAAGGAACGAACCCGCGAAAAATATGCGAATCGGCGCACATTCACGCTTTCATGCGTTCGCGCAAAGTTTTCGCGCATTTGCGCGCAAATAAAGCGCCCATTATAATCTGTGGACGAATCGCGTTTATTTCTTATGCCGGCACCACACTTCGCTATTCGCTATTCGTTATTCGGCTTATGCGCTTACATTCGACGAAGTGTGGAGGGTTTATTCGTCTATGTTTTCTTTATTCGCACGCATAACGCATAAGCGCGATGATGATGATGATGATGATGATGATGATGATGATGATGAGTGGGGACGCCGCCGAGGCAGGCGGGCGGTCGAGTGGCTCTCCATTCATTCCGCCCTGTTCCCCTTGATCCAGTCTCAGGTTACTGGCTCTGCGGCGCTCCCATCCAGCACTGATCCCATCTTCTTGTTTTCCTCCAGAACAATAGTGCGTCCTGAAGGTTAATGCTTTTAAGTGTCTCTGCTGACAGTGCGTCCTCCCCGAATGTGCGATATCTGTGACGAGTACATTACACACTCGGCCAGAACGTGTTGACTAGTTTCCTCTTTGCCACAATGTGGGCAACGAGGATCCTGTTTGGCTCCTATTACCGTCAAATGTCTGTTGAGTGGACAGTGTCCAGTCAAGATCTCTGTCAGTATACTTAGATTGTACTTACCAAGGTTTAGTAGATAACTTGTTCTGTTCCTATTTACCCTTCCTATCATGAGTTTGGATTGTCTGCACCCTTGTGTTGTTATCCACGCCTCATTTGTCTTTGTCTCTATTCTTCTGGCGATGACTCCTTTCGTTACCGTTGCAGATATCGGAAGTGCTGGTTCCGGGCCCAGATATTGTCGGTCCGCCCCTGCTCTGGCCAGCTCATCAGCCTTCTCGTTTCCTATTGTTCCACTGTGTCCTGGTACCCATGCCAGTGTCACTTTGGATAAGCGCGATAGCAAATATTTTAACAAATACGGCGCAGCCGCATAACGAATAGCGAATAGCGAAGTGTGGTGCCGGCATTAGATACTGCGGAGCTACGCCGCGCCTCCGTCCGTGACTCCAGAGAGCGCGAACCTTCGTGCGACCCGCAAAGCACCTCCACTGGGACGAAATCGTCTGTTGTCCCGTAATGGGACGACTCAATTGTACTAGTGGAATAGACGGAAAGTGGCGAAGACTGGATTGACAACACTACAAAAACTATGGCAGAGATGGAATTCAACGCCGCCACGAATTCACGGGCATCGGCATTTTTTTCTAATTGGAAGTGGCAATAAATAAAACTCAATTTGTATTAATTTAACTTAAATCATATTAGCAAATAAACAATTTATAAAATATTTTCTTATTACACATAATGACATTGTTTCAGCGATTACAACAACTTGCTCGACTTAAAATTATAAACATTCAAGAAAAAATGCTAATAAATAATCAGCGCTTGCCAGTATTTGGCAAAGTAAAAAGGCGTTTACATAATCTACATAATATAAAACATGCTATATTTATTTTCTTAATACTATAATTTACATGGCTTAGAACTAATCGTGATCATACATACAATACACTAACCTATTCTACAGCGTTGCGCATACCCTATATAATGCAACGAGAAAATAATGCAACAGGGTTGACAAAATGGCTAAAAGTGTTAAGAAAACACCAATGATATTCATAAGAACCGAAGCTGCTCCATAAAGAAAATCCCTGTGGTAAAAAAACATAAGAACAAAGTAGAAGTAGTTATATTGGTAGAAAACACATTTTAGCGCGCTCTTACAGTTCGATACTTGCTGCAAAAGCACGCACTCGGTATGAATGCTGCATGTGAATTCGTAGTTTCATATTTTGCCGCATGCATACCGACCCGCGCTCCTGGGGGGGCGGGCGGTGTTGCAACTCGCACCATGAGCCATAAGAATCATAAATACCTATAATAAAAAATGGAAAATATCTACCTAGTTAAACAACTACATTCATATTAATTAGAAAAAATTTGGTACACTTTCGTTGCTCTTTTTAACATTAAAATTACAAAAGTTTGCATGGTGAGGATGCTAAGCAACAAAACACTTGGAATGCATATTTTAACAGTCAGATGATATAACATTGATTATGAGTTTTGGGATATAATTATGTATGTAAAAAAAACTATAAAAAGAATAAATCCTCGAGATTCCCCAATACCAATTATTCAATAACCACCTAAATGACAAAGTTACCCGGAGCTTGTCTTACTTTTTGCTTTTATCTAATCGCTAACTCATAAGCACATTCGTTTGTAGTACATTGCGGGTTTCTATAATCAATAGACTACACATTATTGCCCATTTACACGCATTCTACGACAGCTAAAACAAAACTCTTTTCGTTTTGACACATCCATTAATGAGTATTCAAACGCATAGTTATTAGCGGAACTAGTTCGCGCATTCACTAATCCAATACAAAATTGATAAAAACTGGAAGTTACTGATTTAACATTGATCAAAATATACAATAGATATAATTGGCACTACATATACAGGTCACATATTATATGAAAATACAAAAATCGTACATAGTTACTTTAAAAATGGAATCTTATATTATGTATACCTATCTACCTACTTATTTGTTAGCAAAACCAATATCCGAAAAATGAAAGTGAATAAGAGTTTATTTCATGAAAAAGTGAACTAAAGTTATGTCTCGCGTTTACATAATTTTTATTTATATTCATATCGACTAGCAACTTCGTAGTAGATAAAGTAAAACTTTTAGTTTCAATAAAGCTTTTTTCTCGTAAATTAGAATACTAATTAAATTTCAAAATGATTTCACAACCGCTAATAAAAATAAATTTCAAGAGGTCCAAGTGAAATGTTACGAAGTTATCAACAAGCAAAGCACCATTACAATTAGATTGTGCTCAGGTGGGCGTAGTCTTGCTTTCTATACAAAACTGTTACAGTACTAGGTTAATCATAATCATATATAATTGACTCAAAAATAAGTCGAGGTTCTAGGTATTTGTCATATTATACTTACTACTTAGTGATCCATACTCAAAAGTAAGGGTTTGGTTACTTGAATAATGTATGAAATGCATTAAAGTCGCCAGCTTCTGTTCTGGTTATTTTTATAAAGATTTTCCTTCTTAATATTGTTTGCAGTACATTGGTATTAAAATACCACCACAAGGTATTAATATTTGAAAACTATTATTTTAATCCAAATATTTGGCAAAGGAGTAGTAGTGTCCGTTGTTTGATCAGTAGTATCTGAACTAATGGTAAAAATTCTAAAATTTGACACATTTGGTTCAGATTTAACAATTGGTTACGATTTTAAGCTATTAGTTAGTTTTTCTACTGATCAAACCACGGGCCCTTAGAGTCGGGAAAGAATTTTACAAACAAGCCGTCATTTCATTATAATTATGCCTACCTGTCTGCTGTAGAAGATAATAGAAGACCATAGTTATTATTAATACTAACTCTAACTATATTCCGTCGGTACTAGAATTCTTATATTATTTATATATATTTGGTTTACAATGAAATAAATATTTAATAACCCCTATTTTTTTCGCTTCATTTTCTAAAAGACCAATCATAGGACTAGCTGATAAACTACGACCCAGCCATATAAAATGAATACAGATTTAATACACCACATCGATTATATAAATAATATAAACCGTGATCGCACATAACGATCAACGCATTGCACCAAGATAGGTCACTCCCCGTAACGCGCCTGCGGCATCGCCGCTGGCACACCGTTTATCACAATACGACGCATGGAATAGGGCGCTGGAGTACAGTCAACACTGACACACTGAAGAAGCCGCTCGAGATGGAACGCCGACCGACTAGGGCCGGTCCTGGTCCGAGCGGGTGTAATGCTACACGAGCGTCTCGTACTTGTCGAGCACCTGCGCCGAGGCGTGGTCGTCGCCGTGCGAGCGCGAGCGCGGGCGCGGCGCGGGCTCGGCGGGCGCGCCGGCGCTGCGCGCGCGCGTCTTCTTGTCGTGCCCGCACGTGCACGCCACCGAAGTCTGCCGCTTGAGCGTCTGCGCGCGCGCGCCGGCCCACTGCGGGTCCAGCGACTCGCTGCGCGCGTACATCTGCCGCTTGCGCCCCATGGTGGCGTGCGTGAAAGCCGGCGCGCCGTGCGCGTGTCCGTGAGCGTGCGCGTGCGCGTGACCGCCGTCCGACGCGGGCCGCAAGGATTCGCTGCGCACACACACGTTACCGCCGGCGCGCCTGAACGAATCTAGCACCCGCTCTTCGATCTCCTCTATATCCTTCTTTTTAACGAGCCAAATTTCCTCGGAACCCCGCGTGAAATAACTCGACCCTTTGCTCACGGAGTATTTCTCTTTAGGTTTCGCCTTGCAAACTTTTAAGTGATTAGCAGCATTGAGGTCCTCGTTAGGCTTGAGCGAGGCGCGCGCGGCGTCGGGCGAGGGCGAGGCGACGTTGCGGAAGGCGGTGCCGTGCGACGGGAACTGGTCCGGGATCTTGGCGCCGAGGCTCGGCGAGCGAATCGTGACGTCCACCGGCGACGACATCGGCTTGAATTCGGGCTTTATTATCTTCTGCGGTTCCGGTTTTTTAATCTTGTCTTCGGCGGGTTGGGTTTCGGCCCGCGGCCATTTCGGCGGACTGTTTCTAGAAACGCTCTGCTGCCGGACCGCGGTGCCCAGTTCAAAATGCACGTTATCCTTGAAGGGCGTGGCCGGCGGGGGCAGGTCCTCCTTGGGGTCGGAGCCGCGGCGCTCCGGGCGCGCGCGGCCGCGCACCGAGCCGGGCCGGGACAGGCGGCCGGCGGGCGCGGCGTCCTCGGCGGCTCTCTCGAACTTCTTGATCTTGTCCCCGACCCCGTTGGACTCCTCGCTGCCGGCGGCCGCCGCGCCGCCGCTCGCCTCGCCTACATTATTAGCATCGTTATTCTTATTGATTTCATGATCTATAGAACCACAATTGTCGGATATAGATAATTTCTCAGTTTTTATGAGCACTTCCTTTATGATTGCGGTTTCTTTCATAATAGATTTAGGAGGCGCGCTGTCATCGTTCCTTTTGATTTTAAAAGTCGCTACGGGTGGTGAGGTTTCTTTTTTCGGCGGAGACGCGACTTGCGATTTCGGTGGGGAGGTGATTTCTGTTTTGGTAGGAGACATGATATCGTTTTTAGGAGGTGTATTTTTAATCTTTGGGGGCGATAAGATGCTTTTCCTCGGCGGCGAATTAGCACCTCCTTCAGGGAGAGGAGCAGTTTCCTTCGCAACAGCAGACTCTGATATAATTTTGACATTATTGACGGGTTCCACTTTAGTCTTCTGCGCCTGGATGTCACGACTCAAAAAAGAGGAATTCTTCACGTAACACTGTTCTTCGGCCTTCGTTTTTGTCGAGTCGATGGACGACGTCCTTGGCGGGGGCTTCTGGACGCGAGCGGTCATCTCGAGCTTCCGCGCCTGCTCGCGCACCGTGGGGCCATCGGCGGGATCGTTCGGTTTATCGACTTTGTTGGTACGCTCCGGTTTGATGACGATGGCGACTCGCTCGCCGGGGTTTACAATCTCGGGGGTGGTTTCTCTGAGTTCTGTATCGGGCTTCGCTTGCGGATGTTCGCGCGGCACGTCCTGGCACAGGTCGGGAGCGTCGACTCGCCGGCGGCGCGGGTCGCGGCGGGGCGAAGCCCTCGGTCACGCGCGGGACTCCGTGGTCCACTGGTCCGAGTCGTCGGAGTCGGAGTCGGCGCCCGAGCTGGTGTCGCTGAGCTCGACGGCCACGCGGCGCGCGAGGATGCTGGCCACATCCAGGAACGCCGGCACGCCGCGCAGCGTGTCGTAGCGCCCCGCCGTCTCGTCGCCGCGCTTGTCTACTTTGCGCAGCTTTATACCTGTGGAACAGTTTATTGTTACTTAGTGACCAGACTTAACAGTATGTGACTAATGTGCAGAGCTCGGAATAGGTAGTGCCTATTTGCCTAAACTTCGCGGGAGGAAGTAACTAACAGTGGTTACAACCACCAAAAAGAATTATTTTTCTTTTTATTGAATGCGGGATTTTCCGGGATTGAATGTATTACTCTAAAGGCTTAATACATTTAACTTTACTTATAAATCTTGCTATATTGCATATTATTTATATATTTATCTTGAAATAACAATCAGTCATAAAACAATATAATATAGATCAAATTGAATCAAAGGAAGCTTGAAATTTGATCTTTTTTAGTTGATTTAAATAGAATTATAATATCGTAAAGCATCGTGCTATCTCTTTCGCACTCGCATGTCCTTAGAGAGCGTCCTGTTATCATCAGGGTCGCAAACTGCAGCAGGTAGTAAGTATACGTCTAAAGTGTCGGCTACATCTGTTTTTATTGAATACATTCTATACGATATTATAATTCTATTTAAATCGACTAAAAAAGATCAAATTTCAGGCTCCCTTTGATTCAATTTGATCTATATTATATTGTTTCATGACATGACTGATTGTTATTTTGTTTCAAGATAAATAAATAAATAATATGCAATATAGCAAGATTTATAAGTAAAGTTAAATGTATTACTTTAGAATAATACAGTCAATCCCGGGAAATCCCGCATTCAATAATAAGAAATACATATTTTTGGTGGTTGTAACCACTCTTAGTTACGTCCTCCCGCGAAGTTTAGGTAAATAGGCACTACCTATTCCGAGCTCTGCTAATGTGACATCAGCCCGGGGAGGGCGGGCGCGACGGTGGTGACTCACCGTCTCTGATAGCCTCGGATCTGGGGTCGGGCTGCGGGTCGGCGGCGGGGCGCGGCGGCTTGAGCGCGGAGGCCCCCTTGAGCAGCGAGCCGGGGGAGGGCGGGCGCGGCGGTGGTGACTCACCGTCTCTGATAGCCTTGAGCAGGTCGGATCTGGGGTCGGGCTGCGGGTCGGCGGCGGGGCGCGGCGGCTTGAGCGCGGAGGCCCCCTTGAGCAGCGAGCCGGGGGAGGGCGGGCGCGGCGGTGGTGACTCACCGTCTCTGATAGCCTTGAGCAGGTCGGATCTGGGGTCGGGCTGCGGGTCGGCGGCGGGGCGCGGCGGCTTGAGCGCGGAGGCCCCCTTGAGCAGCGAGCCGGGGGAGGGCGGGCGCGGCGGTGGTGACTCACCGTCTCTGATAGCCTTGAGCAGGTCGGATCTGGGGTCGGGCTGCGGGTCGGCGGCGGGGCGCGGCGGCTTGAGCGCGGAGGCCCCCTTGAGCAGCGAGCCGGGGGAGGGCGGGCGCGGCGGTGGTGACTCACCGTCTCTGATAGCCTTGAGCAGGTCGGATCTGGGGTCGGGCTGCGGGTCGGCGGCGGGGCGCGGCGGCTTGAGCGCGGAGGCCCCCTTGAGCAGCGAGCCGGGGGAGGGCGGGCGCGGCGGTGGTGACTCACCGTCTCTGATAGCCTTGAGCAGGTCGGATCTGGGGTCGGGCTGCGGGTCGGCGGCGGGGCGCGGCGGCTTGAGCGCGGAGGCCCCCTTGAGCAGCGAGCCGGGGGAGGGCGGGCGCGGCGGTGGTGACTCACCGTCTCTGATAGCCTTGAGCAGGTCGGATCTGGGGTCGGGCTGCGGGTCGGCGGCGGGGCGCGGCGGCTTGAGCGCGGAGGCCCCCTTGAGCAGCGAGCCGGGGGAGGGCGGGCGCGGCGGTGGTGACTCACCGTCTCTGATAGCCTTGAGCAGGTCGGATCTGGGGTCGGGCTGCGGGTCGGCGGCGGGGCGCGGCGGCTTGAGCGCGGAGGCCCCCTTGAGCAGCGAGCCGGGGGAGGGCGGGCGCGGCGGTGGTGACTCACCGTCTCTGATAGCCTTGAGCAGGTCGGATCTGGGGTCGGGCTGCGGGTCGGCGGCGGGGCGCGGCGGCTTGAGCGCGGAGGCCCCCTTGAGCAGCGAGCCGGGGGAGGGCGGGCGCGGCGGTGGTGACTCACCGTCTCTGATAGCCTTGAGCAGGTCGGATCTGGGGTCGGGCTGCGGGTCGGCGGCGGGGCGCGGCGGCTTGAGCGCGGAGGCCCCCTTGAGCAGCGAGCCGGGGGAGGGCGGGCGCGGCGGTGGTGACTCACCGTCTCTGATAGCCTTGAGCAGGTCGGATCTGGGGTCGGGCTGCGGGTCGGCGGCGGGGCGCGGCGGCTTGAGCGCGGAGGCCCCCTTGAGCAGCGAGCCGGGGGAGGGCGGGCGCGGCGGTGGTGACTCACCGTCTCTGATAGCCTTGAGCAGGTCGGATCTGGGGTCGGGCTGCGGGTCGGCGGCGGGGCGCGGCGGCTTGAGCGCGGAGGCCCCCTTGAGCAGCGAGCCGGGGGAGGGCGGGCGCGGCGGTGGTGACTCACCGTCTCTGATAGCCTTGAGCAGGTCGGATCTGGGGTCGGGCTGCGGGTCGGCGGCGGGGCGCGACGGCTTGAGCGCGGAGGCCCCCTTGAGCAGCGAGCCGGGGGAGGGCGGGCGCGGCGGTGGTGACTCACCGTCTCTGATAGCCTTGAGCAGGTCGGATCTGGGGTCGGGCTGCGGGTCGGCGGCGGGGCGCGGCGGCTTGAGCGCGGAGGCCCCCTTGAGCAGCGAGCCGGGGGAGGGCGGGCGCGGCGGTGGTGACTCACCGTCTCTGATAGCCTTGAGCAGGTCGGATCTGGGGTCGGGCTGCGGGTCGGCGGCGGGGCGCGGCGGCTTGAGCGCGGAGGCCCCCTTGAGCAGCGAGCCGGGGGAGGGCGGGCGCGGCGGTGGTGACTCACCGTCTCTGATAGCCTTGAGCAGGTCGGATCTGGGGTCGGGCTGCGGGTCGGCGGCGGGGCGCGGCGGCTTGAGCGCGGAGGCCCCCTTGAGCAGCGAGCCGGGGGAGGGCGGGCGCGGCGGTGGTGACTCACCGTCTCTGATAGCCTTGAGCAGGTCGGATCTGGGGTCGGGCTGCGGGTCGGCGGCGGGGCGCGGCGGCTTGAGCGCGGAGGCCCCCTTGAGCAGCGAGCCGGGGGAGGGCGGGCGCGGCGGTGGTGACTCACCGTCTCTGATAGCCTTGAGCAGGTCGGATCTGGGGTCGGGCTGCGGGTCGGCGGCGGGGCGCGGCGGCTTGAGCGCGGAGGCCCCCTTGAGCAGCGAGCCGGGGGAGGGCGGGCGCGGCGGTGGTGACTCACCGTCTCTGATAGCCTTGAGCAGGTCGGATCTGGGGTCGGGCTGCGGGTCGGCGGCGGGGCGCGGCGGCTTGAGCGCGGAGGCCCCCTTGAGCAGCGAGCCGGGGGAGGGCGGGCGCGGCGGTGGTGACTCACCGTCTCTGATAGCCTTGAGCAGGTCGGATCTGGGGTCGGGCTGCGGGTCGGCGGCGGGGCGCGGCGGCTTGAGCGCGGAGGCCCCCTTGAGCAGCGAGCCGGGGGAGGGCGGGCGCGGCGGTGGTGACTCACCGTCTCTGATAGCCTTGAGCAGGTCGGATCTGGGGTCGGGCTGCGGGTCGGCGGCGGGGCGCGGCGGCTTGAGCGCGGAGGCCCCCTTGAGCAGCGAGCCGGGGGAGGGCGGGCGCGGCGGTGGTGACTCACCGTCTCTGATAGCCTTGAGCAGGTCGGATCTGGGGTCGGGCTGCGGGTCGGCGGCGGGGCGCGGCGGCTTGAGCGCGGAGGCCCCCTTGAGCAGCGAGCCGGGGGAGGGCGGGCGCGGCGGTGGTGACTCACCGTCTCTGATAGCCTTGAGCAGGTCGGATCTGGGGTCGGGCTGCGGGTCGGCGGCGGGGCGCGGCGGCTTGAGCGCGGAGGCCCCCTTGAGCAGCGAGCCGGGGGAGGGCGGGCGCGGCGGTGGTGACTCACCGTCTCTGATAGCCTTGAGCAGGTCGGATCTGGGGTCGGGCTGCGGGTCGGCGGCGGGGCGCGGCGGCTTGAGCGCGGAGGCCCCCTTGAGCAGCGAGCCGGGGGAGGGGGGCCGCGGGCGGTCGTCGGCGGGCGGCGGGGAGGGCGCGGCGGGTAGCGCGGGGGGCGCGGGCGGCGCCGGTGGCGGCGGCGGCGGCGAGCACAGCACGTCCGGCTCCTCGGACATCATACCTGTAGACAAAGCATTACTCCCGTTACTCTTTAAAACTTCATTTAACACCAAAAGTAATAAGATTTAGCAAGTCAGAAATAGAAGCGGTAAGATTCAAAAAATTTAGGAGCGGCGCGTGCCCGAAATAACTATGTTTGAAAACCTCTGGTCTAGTTGATAAGAACCCTCTCTACAAAGCTAACAGACCCGGCAAGGCCTGACACTATAACGTACACTCAGCGTACATACAATCTGTACGTGGATGACATAAGACTGCCGACTTAAAACTGCAAAGGCACCAGTAGCATAGTTACCGATGACAGCGTGCATGTGATCGAGGTGCGCATCGAGCGCGGTGCGGTGCGGCGGCGACGCGCCGTTGACCATGGGCGGCGACGTCGCGCCCTCGGGCGGCGGCGGCGGCGGCGGCAGCGTCGACCTGTGTGACCAACCGACATTCGCTAACCGATAAAAACGCCTGTGTGTGTGTATGTGTGCAGTTAGCTACCACAACGATCAGTGTATCAAATGACCATTAAATATTAATTATTTTCAAAATTATAAAAAAAAATACAAGTGTACTTCGTTGCTTATACGAAACCCAGTCTCGCATTAACTTGTAGACTTTAGGACGCTGATACGCAAAAAATGTGTCATCCCTCAATAATTTAGCAATAAAATGTCAACCCACAACGACAGTACTACACATTATCGCGTAACTGCGTCATATAAATTCAAATTCATATTCAAATTCAAATGTTTTTATTTGCATAAACACAATTATAAGACAGTTCCATTCCTTGTTTTACCATAATATGGCGTACAAATATTTAATGATTAAATTTACTTAAGTTACTAGGTGCATGCGTAAGTGCAGTTTAAAATATTTACAAAGTTTCATTCAATATCAACTAAAAATAATATTAATTTAAAAAAAGCGATTATATACAGGAATTGTAACGAAGATAATAAATCATGAATATATTATCATTGTCACATCTCCTCTCGCCATCGGGTTTAGAAAATTGGGACCTCATTTTAACTTGACAGTTTGTCTCATGATTAATTTAAAAAAACTCGCACAGTATGAGCGTTCCCCGATCGACAATACCCCGACAGGTGGATAGGCCGGGCTGGCACTATTTAATGGCCAGCCCGTTCACCCGACTTAAATCCACTTGTTTTTTTTTACTAGGGAGCGCTGAAAGAAACTGCTTCAAACCAATTCAAAATTTAGAGGAACCTAAATCTAGCACGTGCCATACCTTTATTTTTAATACGCCTTCTTTTAAAGCTACTTGCAGTCATTTCAAGTTGTGTGATTTATTCATTTTGAGTATGTATGGTTGGGATAAAAATAAATATTAAATTTAAAATTGAGGTAGTTATGGCTTAATTTTCAACTGTAATTTAGAGAAGAGTTATTCAGGATTACGGCACAAATAAAAGAACAGTGAAGATTTGCAGTCACAGCACTTGGAAGATCACCACAGGGAGTCAATTTTCTCGATTTTTGTTTGGCTATATTTTTTTAAGTATTAGACTAAGATTATTTTTTATCATGTTTGCCCTATTTCCCCTTTTAATAAATAGACGTTATCGTTAGTGGCATAGGGCCTTGCAGATATCGGTTGGAGCCCCGGGAACGTGTACAACGCATGTGTCCCCGTGTACCTGGTGGGCGTGTGGTTGGCGACGGGCTCGGCGGGCGGCGCGGGCGGCGGCACGGAGGGCCGCGGGCGGCGCGGGGTGCCGGCGCCGCTGCCGCCGTAGATCGGCTCCACCGACCCGTACGGACTCTCCTCCAGCACCACTGGAGGACCGACACTCGCTATTACAGATCTACTCTAGCCTAGTTGTTAGCGACCCTGCTCACGTATCTAGCGGTTGGGGGTCAACTTTTTTTATTATTCTATATAAGTGTATTTTGGGCTTATTCGAACGCCAAGGTCGACATTAATTTTAAGTCTCAGAACATCACAAGACAAAGCAAAATATAAGAAGTCTAGAATGAATTGCTGACTAAACTGACGTTAAAATTGTAAATGGCCTAGTTTATTATACACTGTAAAATTTTGAACGAGAACAAGGGCCTTAACTGCAGGGTATTATGGTACTTACCGTGGCCATTGCCCGTGAGTCTGGTTTGTCGGTTCTGCTGGTTCTCAATCTCGATGGAGTTGGGCCGCGCCGCCTGCGAAGACGGAGGCCGGTTCAAACCCACCCGGTAGCCGCCATCCGTGACGCTCGTAGCTAAAGCACAATACCACAAATCATTCACTTGTTATGCAGTGGGTTTGCGACAGGAGAAGCTTGTAATAAAGAAGGGTTAGAGCGCATAAGTTCAAATTCGCAAGAAGTCCCTTTCGTAGAAGGGACTTTTAAGAAAGGGTCATTTTGCGAAATGGTCATTTAGGAAAGGGATGTTTTACGAATGGGATATTTAGGAAAGGGATATTTTGCGAAAGGGACATTTAGGAAAGGGATCTTTTGCGAAAGGGACAAATGGAATTTGCCAACGGAAACTTATGCGCCCTAACCTACAGAAGCAACTTCTATTGCAAATTGTCATGTGCTATAAAGTCAACCTGGAGAATACTATGAATCACTACAATCGTAACTATGAATGGCCACTCGTCATTTGAGATGAATTGGGAGAAATTGAATATTTACATGTGTCGGTGCTGACCGTGGTGAAAGGTACATTTTGCGAAAGGAGTATTTAGGAAAGGGACGTTTTGCGAAAGGGATATTTAGGAAAAGGATTTTTTGCGAACGGGACAAATGGAATCTGCCAATGGAAACTCATACACCATAACCTACAGAAGGAGCTTCAAAGCAAATTGTCATGAACTATAAAAAAGTCAACCTGATACTATGAATCACTAAAATCGTAACTCCAGATGGCCACTCGTCATTTGAGAGTTAATCGGGAGAAAGCGACTCCTATATGTGTCGGCACTGTACTGACCGTGGTAGAGCGGCTCGGGCTTGTGCGCGGGCGGCTGCGGCTCGATGTTGTAGTGGCGCAGCTGCGCGGGCGCCATGATGTGCTCGCCGCGCGTCACGGCCGCGGCCTTCTGCCGCTCGCGCGTCGAGTGCGGGGCGCGCACGCGCCGCGCGCCGCGCCCGTCCGCGCCGCTGCCGGTCCGCGGCTGGCGCACCTGTTAACGCAACAAACTTTATCAACTCTAAGTTCCTTCTCTCGAATCAACAAATATCTGCAAATAAAATGAAAAGCATATACATTTTTCGAGTTCAATAGCATTTGCAACTATATGCCATACTTTCGCCCGCGACGTGAACTCGTTTATAGAGTGGAATTATCAAATTTTCAGGAACAAAATGACGTGTATCCAATATCGTAATTCTGTTGCAATTTAATTTCCACTGATGGACATAGGTCTTCCTTAAACCTAAAATTTTGTATCTTTGTTTTGTTGTTTATTCTGAATAAACATTTATAATACCAATAAATGTCACCAAATTTTTCTCGGCTGTTTCACACCTCTTCCTCCGGTGCTTACGATGGTGGCAGTTTTAGGACATGGGTCAAAAATATTGCCATTGCTCGTAGAACGGTATGGCTAGTAGAGCCAGAGTTCTCGAATGGTGGCCGAGAACCGGAAAACGCGGAGTGCGTAGGCCTGAATCCGCTTGATGCGAGCGGCACGAGACCGTTTATGTAGAGACCCTTGATGGAAGCCTATGACCAGCAGTGGACGACTTTCAGCTTATATGATGATGGTGATGAACAGAGGGCGGAATTTTCATGGCAAAAATCAAACGTCAATAGAAATGGAACGTTGAATTTTATCGAATATCGATAAGGTATACATATTTACGAAGCGTATCTATCTTTATTTATTTATTAACAAAAAACACCTCAAATGATGATGAACAGGAACACCTTTTTTATAATACGGAATTGTGGAATGTTAATTCTTTTCCATGGGACGTTGCAAGAAACTAGAAATATAATCAAATCTAGATAAAAAGAATATCGTTCTTTACCGCTTTAAACTCACATGAATGTGTTTTACTCGTTGTGTGAGTTTCAACGTGGTTTCAACGCAATATTTTTAAGGTTGTTTTAAATGAACCTTACATTTAGAGCAGTATATTGTTGAATTGTCTCTGAAGAAGAAAAAGTAAACTTCTATAATGACTTGTCTAAGGCAATGGAGGTAACACATAAATACACTATAGTGATGGGAGATTTTAACAGTCAAATTGGAAGCAATCAAGATAAAACAAATAACACCATTGTGGGAAGATATAAACCTGGAAAAACAAACAAAAATGGGGAAAAAATGTTACATTTTGCTCAGCAACACAATTTGGCAATTATGAATACCTTCTTTAAGAAAAAACCAAGTAGGCGTTGGACTTGGCAATCACCAAATGAACAGCACCGGAACGAAATAGACTACATTCTTACAAGCTCACCTTGTTTCTTCAAAAACGTTGGAGTAGTGGCACAGTTTAACTTCATATCAGACCACCGAATGTTAAGAGGTTCAATCTACGGAAAGGAGCCAAAAAGGACTAGAAAACACATAAAACCCGACAAACAACACATACCACTGCCACTGCCAGACTATATAAAGGATGAACTTCAGTACAAACTGCAAGAAATCAAAGAATTAGACAACATTCAACAAACATACAACACACTCGAAAAAGAGCTACAGAACCTAAGTCGACACCTACCATGTACACAAAAAAAGGACAAGATAGGTGAAGAAGCAAGAAAAATGTTAGAAGAAAGGAAACACTTATTCCAAAACAGAAGATTAAACCACACAGAAATAGTCTCAATTAGCAAAAAAATTACTGAAACCATTAAAACACATAGGGAACAAAATAGAATTGAGATAATCAAATCAGAGATAGAAAGAACAGGAGGGACTAAACAAGCATTAAACAAATTAAGAGACCATACTGTGTGGATTCCAAGCTTAAAGAGAAAAGATAGCAAGGGAGCTCAAACTACAACAGGTTCAAGACAGGCAATATCCGAAACAGCTACAGACTTCTTCAAGGATCTTTACAGTAAAAAAGTATTTCTGACAGCCTCAGATGGGAATGAAATCAGGACAAATGAGAATGAAGAACACGTACCACATATACTAGAAAGTGAAGTTAAAAAATCTATTCTCTCCCAAAAAAATAACAAATCACCCGGGGAGGATGGAATAAACAACGAGCTCTTAAAGGGGACTCTTGAGGAAATAATTAAACCACTTACCAACTTATTTAACCGGATACTTTCACAAGAAGTCATTCCAGAACAATGGACAAAATCTACTATAATCCTACTACATAAAAAGGGAGATAAGAACAACATCGAAAATTATCGTCCAATAAGTCTGATGCCCAACATGTATAAAATATTCTCCAGGGTCATACTTGGTAGGTTAAACAACACACTAGAAGAAAATCAACCGAAAGAACAGGCAGGATTCAGAAGAGACTTTTCCACAATCGATCATATACATGTAGTGAAGCAGATAATACAGAAAAGCAATGAATATGGAAAAAAATATTACATGGCTTTCATAGATTACAACAAGGCATTCGACTCTATAGACCATCAATACATGTGGGCAGCACTAAGGGACCAGGGAATAAACGAAAAATACATTAAAGTTCTCAAGAAAATATATGAGTTGGGCACGGCAGTAGTTCAGCTGGAAAGTAAAGGAGAACAATTTAGAATAAGCCAAGGAGTGAGACAGGGAGACCCTTTATCCCCAAAGCTGTTCTGCGCTGTGCTGGAGTCTGTATTCAGACATCTTGAGTGGGACCTGCATGGATTGAACATAAACGGTACCAAACTTTCTCATCTTCGATTCGCAGATGATATTGTGATATTTGCTGAAGAGGCTTGCACACTTCAAACAATGCTCCAAGAACTAGCACACGAAAGCGCCAAGGCAGGCCTTACCATGAACACCGAGAAAACAAAAATAATGACAAACAACACTCGGGAAGCAGTCTTATTGGGTGATAATGAAATTGAATATGTAAATGAATATATATACTTAGGCCAAGTTATATCACCTGTAGACCAGATGTCCAAGGAATTAGAAAGGAGAATTAACAACACATGGAGCCGATACTGGTCAATGAAAGAAATCATGAAAAACACCACAGTACCTGTAGAGACCAAGTCAAAGCTTTACAACACATGTATACTTCCTTGTATGACATATGGCTGTGAAACTTGGGCACTTACTAAGAAAAACACTCAAAAACTAGCAGTCTGCCAACATGCAATGGAAAGAAGCATGATCAACATTAAAAGGAAGGATAAATGGAGATTAACAAAAATAAGGAATATAACTAAAATAACTGGAGTGACAACAACAATTAAGAAAAGGAAGTGGAAATGGTCAGGCCACATGCTAAGATCAAAAATAAACAAATGGACAAAACAAATCACAGAATGGTACCCAAGGGATGGGAAAAGGAGTCGAGGAAGACAGGTGCGAAGATGGGAAGATGACTTCCCACCACAATGGAGAAGGGTCGCACAAGACAGGAAAATGTGGAGGACACTAGAGGAGGCCTATGTCGAGAATCGACAGCATGACCAAGCAAATAGCAATACTTAATGAATATTAGTCAGTTTAGTTTATTTATTCATCAAAGTAATTTTTTTACAAAATATGTTGTATTGCATGCCAAAACATATGAAATGTATTAATACTGGTCATTGGAATAAAGGCTAATTGAAATTGAAATTGAATTGTTGAATTGTTTTCGTTGTAAGTAAGGAAAGGATACTTCTTTATCCATTTGTTTATTGTTTTTCGTTTTGGATTAACCATTTTTCACATACGTGAATTAGATGCAAAAATACTAGAAATACTGGCAGAAATGCCACTTAACTGGCATGTGAATAACTTTTAATGGTGATGCAACTCGCTAAATAAAAAGGTTAATGTTAAAAGTCAGTAATTTAAAAGAAGATTAAACTTATCGATAGCTGGGAAAGTCGATAAAATTTAACATTCCAACTGTATTGAAGTTTGATTTTTGCCATGAAAATTCCGCCCTCTGGTGATGAATCTCACCAGATAATAAGAATAAGGAAACACGATTTCAATCATACAGCCCCAAAAATAGAAATTCCTGTAACTTTGGGGTCCATCACAACACACAAATACAAAAAAACGCGTTATATGAATATGTCCTTGGCAGGATTATGATCCTACGACCTCTAATTCGTAGTCGACAGAGTAGTCACCCGGTTTTTTGGTCAATCGACGTCGATACCCGAAAACCCCCAAAAAAACATCAAAGAATTAGTTACCTTCTTCCCCCGATCGTGCTGGATGCGCTCCGTATCCTGCAGCATCTCGCGTCGCCACAGCTCAAAGAAGTAGTCCGGGTCGGTGTAGAACTTCCTCGCGTCGCGGCCGTCGTCTCTGAACTCGTTGAGCCGCTCCAGCGGCGGCGGGCGGTCGCAGCGCGCGTACGTAGCCAACATGGCCGTCGGCATGGAGTTGCGACTGAACAGCTGCTGTTGGAAAGTCCGGGAGGACCGGAATGCCTTCCGCATCTGGATGTCTTGGATGGATACTGGAATTATAATAGTACGTAGCATGAATACGATGTGTTACTATTGGTAACTGAAACTGTATAAAGTGGGGAAATGTCATGTCATCAGCACATTCAGCTGTCTGAATATAGTGTTACCATAATTAAATTGGCCTAGTTCTTCCATCACAAGTGTTATGAAGATCAGACGGCAGTTGCTCAGTGTTAACCGGACCTGCCAATTGTAAAATCATGGCCAGTCTACCCCGAAAATTGAAATAAAGCGCTACGAGAATGATGATTAGAATAGGTAAGTTTTTTGTATATGATAATATGTTTTAATCAAGCATATAGATTTATTTATAATCGACCCTCGGAGCAGCCATTTCCCAGGTAATACACATACATAGAGACAGATACAACCCTTTTAAGACAGTTATTCAAAACCCAATCGGGAATGTCCTACGCTTAATTTTGAGCCATGAGACCCTCAAAGTGAAGAGTCCTCAATTTGACACCACCAATTTGACACCGTTAGCACTTGCGTGCTTATGCTTTCAGCATACCTCCGTGCCCATAACCTGGACATAGGTGTTTATCTTTTTCACAGCCAGCTACTGAATTGATTAAGTATGAAGAGAATATTACCTTCCTCGACCCCCGAGTCGAGCTGCGTGACCTTAATAGCGAGCCGGTCGATCCGCGCCTGCAGCACGTTGGTCCGCTCCGCTAAGTTGCCCGCTTCGCGCGTCAGCTCGCCAAACATGTCCTCCGCATGCCGAGAAAGGGACGACAGCTGCCTGAAACACGATTAAACTACATGGCTTACGAGATTTCACGTAAATTGTGTTGTCAAATGTATGGCTAACATAGTTAAAATTAAACCAATTGATGTGGTCACCAGAGTTGTCAAAGACATTAGGCATTTTGTCTGCCTGTTTACGGGCTTTTGAGGCAACAAAAGGTGTAGTCCGCGGGTAAGTCCGTATGCGGACATCATGAAAACCCGAGACACACCGATGACACGAATAGGCATAGGATCATCTCTTGCCAGTGCTGTGTAGGCCAGCCCTGTCTGATAATAAAGACTATATAAGGACCAAACATAGACAAAAACCTGAACCCAACTTCAATTTAAATGTGTGATTGTTACCAGAACGTGTTAGGGGGCGTAGGACATAGCCCTGTTAGAGTCATTAACCACCATCAGAGTACCACAGGTCGAAGATAATAGAGGTCTAAATGGCCAAACTGGCCGACAAAACTATCGGTCTTGGTCTATAAAGTCTTGGATGTGGATCTAATTCTATGGATCTAAATATTTATTAGATTTTCTTCAAATTTCAAGATATTCACATTGTACAGTCGAGTTCATAAATATGTGTACACTTTAGTACCTTGTCTATTTAATGTCACGTTTGAACTGCCGTAGATGAATTGTCACAGCGATTAAAGTGACAAGGTACTAAAGTTTACACATATTTATGAACTCGACTGTAGTTAAAACAAACTAGGAGAGTGACCTCGAAATAAAAACTCGTATTGAAATCGCCCGTAGTGCTTTTAATAACATGAAAAGGGTACTTTGCAGTCGCACCCTTAAAATATCTTTACGCATTCGTCTACTGCAATGCTATATATGGCCCATACTTCTGTACGGATGGGAAGCCTGGACCCTCAAAGAGCAACTCCGAAAACGTATAGAAGCATGTTAGCCATAAGCTGGACAGACCGAGTGACCAATGTTGAAGTTCTGCGTCGAGTTGGGGGGAAACGTGAACTAATGCAGACCATCAAAATGAGAAAAGTTGCCTATCTAGGTCATGTACTTAGGCACCCAAGATACGAACTTCTGCAATTAATAATGATGGCAAAGTTGCTGGAAGAAGAGCTGTCGGGCGCAGAAAGAAATCGTGGCTGCGAAACATTCGGGAATGGACTGGAGTCACAAGTGCAGCGAAGCTTTTCAACCTCGCCAAAGACCGCCGGAAGTATGCGGAGCTGACTGCCAACCTTCACTAGTTGGGAGAGGCAATATAAGAAGAAGTTAAAACAAGCACCGTACCAGCTGGCCTATTGCCTAACGCACTCGACTTCAAAGTGGAACAATTGTTTTCATTTTGTATGCAGACCAGTCTTCTTTTTTCTAAATAAAAACGATTGCGATTGCGAGTGCGTTAGACAATAGCCCCCCTGGTAGGCACTTTAGGTGTAACGTGTTTTTGTTAAAGAAATAATTTATTAAGAATTATTTTAGAGCTAGGTAAATTTAGTTATTTGTGTTCGATTGTTGAAAGGTGTAGTTACCTGACGGTGTTGGCGAGCGTGCCATTGGTGACGGCCTCGAGCTCCGACGGCACGTTGAGCCGCTCGGGCACGGTGCCGCGCGACACGTGCACCGGCTCCACGCATCGCTTCGGCAGCGGCATGGCTGGCGCGCTACCGGGGGACCATCACTGGAAACAACAAACTCACGTTGAAACACATACTGCTAGTTTCTAATTGTTGTGGGGTGATAGAACCATGTTGGACACTTTAAGCTGACAGGCACCAATAATGGACACTTAACCCTTAATTCAAAGACAATACGGTTATAAATTGATTGTTGCGAAACAAATGAATAACCCTTATCTTCTATTAAATAAGAATCAAGTGTCCATCATAGGGCCCTTGTCCATTACTGGTTCCACCACCCTAATTGACACGTATATTTTAGATAATTTTATAGGCCTTTAATACTCTACACTTTTACTTTACATTTAGCTTTATTTGTCTTTACATACTACAAATTTTAATCTGTGATTTAACTTAAACTCAACTTAACTTATACATTTATACATTTTTGCCTTCATTACTTAAATACAATAAAATAAATATTATGATCCCCCGTGTTGTTGCCGGGTTAGAATAGTCACTCCATGTCTTCCCGTGGATGTCGTAAGAGGCGACTAAGGGAATAAAGGCTTGTAATACTGTTAGGCGATGAGCCTGCAACCTGTCACTAATACGCTGATATTAATCTTAGCCTAATTGTGCAAAATGTGGTCACATAATTATCAACAAATTTTTAGAGTTGTTGGTAATTCGCTTAGGTTTCAATAAATCTAAATTGCATAATGCCTTATTCTCTAATTTGACGAAATTTTGAATTGCCATGGTCCCTGTAAAACCCTAATATCAAATTGCCTCACTCTTAAAATGATGGAAAATCAAAATGATTTTAACCTTAAAACTTTAATTCCCGTAATACCTAAATATTTAAATGTACATTTCTTTCGAATACCGAATCATAGATACGTCAAATTTTCAAAATAACTTAAACCGAAAACACCGGAATGGCAAAATGTCACAGTCTCAAAATGCCTAAATTCGTTTTCACATACTCTTATAATGAAATCCTCCAAGATGCATAGGGGGTAAACCTCTTTATATCAGCATTTCAATTCATGTGGCCAGCATTAGAGAAGATAGTAAAGTAAATCAATCAACAATCATACATGAAGGTTAACTAGACTTTTAACATTTAGGTATTCTGGTATTTGGCTGTTTTGAAAATATGATGTTTTGATATAAAGGTGTGGTGAAGTTTGGTCATTATGAGCCTAAGACATTTTAAAATTTAGCCATATTGAGAATCCGGTGTTATGAGAAAAAAAAAGTATTCAGGGATTTAGGTATTTTGACACTTAGTCCTTTCGAGATCTACGAGTATTGATAAAAGGGTAAAACGAAATTAAGCCGTAATGAAACCAAAGCGGTAATTCTGTAGCTCTGCCTACCCCACTCTGGGAATGCAGGCGTGAGTGTATGTATGTGTAAATATTATGATTTA
Organism: Acleris literana; assembly: GCA_946894065.1. Taxonomy (NCBI): domain Eukaryota; kingdom Metazoa; phylum Arthropoda; class Insecta; order Lepidoptera; family Tortricidae; genus Acleris; species Acleris literana. The sequence goes on along the minus strand of OX335684.1, from coordinate 6,791,252 downwards.
TAATTAACGATCCTCGTGTGGTTACCGAGTTAGAATAGTGCCACTCCATGTCTTCCCGTGGATGTCGTAAGAGACGACTAAGGGAATAAAGGCTTGTAGTACTGTTAGGCGATGGGCTTGCAACCTGTCACTAATACGCTGGTAAACATCTTATTGTGCAAATTGTGGTTATAGAATTATCAACAAGTTTTTAGAGATGTTTGTAATTCTGTAGCTCTGCCCACCCCACTCTGGGAACGAAGGCGTGAGATTATGTATGTATGTATAATTAACGATTTATAATGGTGAGGGCTCTTTACGGAGAAGCGCAGCCTTCTGCTCAGCTCATAGTAAAAATCAAACATAACATAATGGCGATGTTTAAAGGCGATCATGTAGAGAGAGACGCAACAACTAAGCCATTTTTTTTTAACGGTCAATCTTTTGTTTCTCTCTCTCTCTCTCTCTGTTTGACCCACGAGGACCCGTTCTATAACTGACTTAAATTTTACTTTGCAGGATTGCCTAAATGTATCTACGTAAATCAAAAGCTCCGTTTTATAAAGTTGTTTAATTAAGTAGTGCAGACAGTCTTCCTGAATTGAAAACAATACAATGACGAGGTCGCTGGAGAAGTTGACAATCACCTATTTGTGCACTATTTCAGTTAGTCTCCTGGGCCGCTATGGAGCTATGTATGTTAAATTAAAGCTATAGGGGAAATTGTAACAAAACATATTTACAATTTGTTATATGCTTATATAGCTTTACTTTGAAATTGTTTGTTTCATAATGACTTAGGAATCAAATAAGTTTCGACTGTGCTTATCGCTTAGCAAACAGTTCTAACAGTTCCTCATTTACATTTCGAGTTTTTCTCTGTCAAAGTCAACGAGGTAGTTAATAACATTTAAAACCCGATTAAACATAGGTGTTGTTTCTCTCGACTCGCTAACCCCGAAAGAGCCGCACAACCGGAAGATTCTAAGTGCCTAGCGTACAAGCGGTTTTCCGGAATTTCACTTCTTTCCGTCACTTGTTCCCGGTAATTATCCGTTATTAAGTTATCTTCCGGCTCGCGTGCCGTGATGCCGTCGGAATATTCGCGCCGCTTAGACAGCGGGCATATTAACACGAATCGTTAACTTAATTTAGGAAATATGCAACTAATTTAAAGCATGACCGATTCACCTATTGTTTAGTTATCACTAGCGACCCGGCCTCACTTCGCTTCGGTTTATGTGAGTTTTCTGTAACACCCTCTTATTTCTATCGTGTCGATGACTCACCAAATCTTATCATTACCACTAAACTCAACTTGGCAAAAGGTGTGGCTGCAGAAAAGTAGTTGATAATTGCATAATACCGATTCTGCAAACATGATATAGAGATAAAAAAGCAAACGAAACGTTGCTTTAGCAACACTTAAGTACCTGCGCATCTTTTCCTTAATATAGGTAGGTATATCGCCAAATTGATGTTCTTTATCAATCGAAACGATTCTAAAGGTGCGTTTAGACCAAGCGAAGGAGTGCTCTAGAATATGTTTTGTCTTTATTTTTACAAAGAAAACGTAAGAGATAATGCATAGAATTCTTGTTCGTTCGCTTGGTCTAAATCGGGCCTCACGTAAGTACAATCAATTGATCCTATGTATTTGTCAAATATTTATGAATTATGACCTACTTATGCTTCATTAGTCATTAGCAACCGTCGCATCCTAGCCGAGTCAGATCACTAGTTGTTTATTTAATCAACGAGCTGCGAGCTCATAGGCACTTTAAATAGCATTTCAAATAGCGCACAGCATTGTATCCGTTGGACTAGTCTAGTGAAAAATTTGTTTAATATGATAATTAATAGAAACTGTCAGAAATTAACATAATGAATAGTGATTTGCATTGATTATTGGACTTACTGCGATCATGTAACCTCCAGCGAGGAGCTGTATCGTGGCTCGATCATGGCAGTGCACAGAAATGAAAGGTGATGTGAGCAGGCGCAGGCAACGCGGCGCGGGTTACTGAATGTCAGTGCCACACGGCCGAATCACAACAACGCGATCGAGCGAGACAATCAACCAATAAAGATAGCTCACGCTGAAATTTACATCGATCCTCGATTGTTTATAACAAATGTATGTAGGTATGTGTGTATGCAAATACTTTATTGTAGGTACAGAAAGCAAAACAATATACAAATGTTCACGATATAGGGATATACAAAGATGATTTTATCTCTTTATGGGATCTCTTGCAGCTAACCTTTGGGCTTCTTAAATGACTGTTAACTGCGGTTGCTATTTCCCATCACAAACGGAGCTATAATATATATTAATATACCGAAATATATATTATATTATATTATAGCAGACAACCACACATTACTAACATATGAACAAATATATCCATCCTATTCATTATACTGGCGAGGGAAAGAGATAAATATGTCTTATGGCAAGGTACATTAAGGTATATTAAGGTATCTTAAGATACCTCGCTATAATATAAATTCTCATATTTTACAGCTGCGTATGTGTGGACTCTTTCAAATAGTGCGGAAAATATATCGTAATATATCGTAAGATTCGTAACATGCCTTTCTATAATATACAATAACACCGTGTTCGATGCGCATAGGGTTAACCTAATAGGGTTAATTTGCAAGATAACACGACCTTGTTAACTTGTAAAGTTAAAAAAAAGGACTAAATGAAGTGGCGGCTCTTATATATAAAGAACTTTGTTCCTGTCATAACGATATAATAAAAAATATGATAAAAATATAAAGCGGTTCTTGTATTATCCTCAACCTTTAGATATTATTTGTAAACAGTTAAACACTGTCAATGGGCATCGGGTAAACGTCTCCCTAGCGGGAGCGCCGTGGGCATGGAACCTTTATCCTTTTGTACATGACAAAAATAAAAAATAATTTTAACATTTCTTGTGTGTAATGTTAAAATTATAACAAATCTTAAATACTTTTTATTTTTTCCTTGAACATGGGCGGATCCACTAAGAAACAAGGGAAAGCTGTGAAACTTAGTTAAGATTTTCCAAATACTACTTTATCGACAATGAATTTATTAACAAGCCAAGAAGTGTAAATGAGGTAAGTTTGTATAAAAACGATTGTACAAATACTAGGAATGCGGCTTCAGTTACCCCGCGTGCCAAAAGTTTTTGATTCTGTCAAACAGCTTACAAAACTAGGTAAACTTAATATTACTCACACCGGGAGCCAGTGTATAATAAAATAGGCCTTATTTCTTTAAACTGTACAAAAAAACTTCGACCCTAGGTCGGTAGTCATATGTCTCGGTTCACGCTAACACGTCGAACCGGACACGTCCATTAGCCGACACTTGGCTCCCTAATCGAATGAACCCGCGTTAGCGGCGGTAAACCACGATCACGGCTAAATATAGATATAAATGTATGTAGATAGAATTTGATCCATACAGGAAAATCCTCAAATGACATTACGTATTTGGGTTAAGACAATACCTAAGTGAATTGAACTTAACTCAGTAATTAACAATAATAAAGGCAGGAAATTTCAGCTTTAAACAAAAAAATCAATGTTAGAAATAAAATTAGGTTAGAAGCATTTAGTCGGTATTCGGAGTATAGGGACGAAATAGGTACGTATATGTAGGTACGTTATATTCCGCATTCCCTTGCGTGCGTGTATTACTTTCGCCCTCGCATTAAAAGCAATTAGAACAAATTAGGAAAACGAAACGAAAACTGTTTCTCACGACACATGCTAACCACCTAGGTATACCATCAGTACCATCACATAGGAGGTTTTAAAAATCCTAGTTATGGACTAAAATTAAGAAACGGTTTCGTTACTCACATGGCTATAGGTACTGCTATAAGACAAATGGTGGTAGGTATCTCAGACAAAACTTATGTAGCAAATGCGACTATATTACTGACGGGAGAGGATTGAATCTGCGCCTCTATTCTAGGCGCTAAAAACAATATAGTAGTTTGCCTGTTATGGTATTGTTATGACGTCAGCCCCCATTACTGTCAAGAAAATAAGAGCTATCAAAACGTTGACAATTCGATAACAGATCAAATACGATATTGTTTTTACCGTCTTGAATAGAGCCCCTACTTCGTTTATAGAATTTGAGATACCGCCTATTGGCGTATGAAGGCACTATATAAATGTATGACTAATTTTCGTGACTCATCTGACTAAAGTTACCGTTTCTTAATTTTAGTCCTAGACTAGGTACACTTCTTTTTATAACACCCTATGACGACACCAAAATGCAATAAGAACAAGTTGAAAAGACGGCCCTGCATGTGATAGGTATAGAAACCCATTCTAAAAAAGTCGCTAATATGGAATGAATCTACAAGCGCTTCGGACAAGGCCGTCATTGTAGTGAAGAAGCGCCGCAGTAAACTCTATCAAGTATGTATCTATGGTCCATTCAAATAGACTTGTCTTATTTAGTATACACTTTTATAACCTCAAAATACATCATATTTGGCTAAAATGCCCGTTTTCAGCTGAATAAAGCCTCTAGAGACCACATTTTGCACACCATTTTCCTGATTTTACATCATGGATAGTTTTTTTTATGATAAATTGATATTTTAGGCGAAAAGGGAGCACTTTGAGGTTATAAAAGTGTTTACTAAATAAGACAAGCAATTGGTATGGACTTTTAGTATAGTCGAATTAGCAGAAAGTATGGAATTAAGTCGTGTAGTCGTGCATTTTTGGCAATCGTTAGAGGGCTTAACTAGATAGTTTTCCCCGGTTTGCACCATTTCTATTATGTACGGAAAGCCTTTAAATGTTAGGTATAAACTTTAAAGTGCCGTAATTTTGGAGTATGTTAAAAACTATTTGGTGCAAGTTTAGCCACGTGTAAAGACCCCTTTAATACTTAACGTATCTTAATTAAAAAGGTGTGAGATGTATCAAAATTAAGTTATTTGTTTTTCTTAGATTGCGGCTCGAGGATAATTCAGTCGGTTGGTGCAAACTTACATTAAGCTTTTTAAAGCATAATAAACGCCCAGTTTATTTTGCACCCCTGTGCGAATTATGGAACATGAATTTTTCATTATTTTATAGATTGTACTTTGGGGCAAATTAAGGTAGTCGTGAAAATTTATTCATGGCACTTGTTCTAAAGATACTACATTCGCACCTTATAAAAAAAAGGAAAAAATAACGGGAAGTTTATCAAATGTAATCGCAGCGAACGCCGGGCGACCGCGGGCATACCTATTTAATCATTGCCGCGGGTAGTGGGAGCGCGGGGCGCGGGGCGGGGAAGAGCGCAACGCATGGCACCGCTCTGTCAGTTACTTTGTGAAAATTGTTGTGTGATCTGATGATCTCTGTGTACCCTATACAGGGTGGAAAAAACGCATATGAACGGCAACTTCCTTTATATTCAAAAAAGAAAATTCTACACGAAGAAGACTTACTTTTATTTTTTAAAACAATTATTACTGCATTTTTGGAATTTGGTCTGCCTTAGCCGGGAATCGAACTGGTCGAATATATGACAAAACAATAAAACCATGTATTTTTTACGGTTTTTAATTAATTTGAAGGCGTATGTGTTGTAAGTTTAAAATGATCACTATCATGACCCTTTCGATCTGTATCATAAAACAAGACTTTATTGTTGTTTTGTCATATTAGACCAGTAGTCCAGTAACCATGTCGCCTGAAAGTACGGGGTACTTTGCGTCAAATTCGGTAGTTCTGATTTTTTGCAGACTTGTTTATGATGTTGGCCAAATTAATAATCCAAGTTTGTGACTTCAAGCGCTGAACGCAACTTTGTCAAAAATAAAAAAAACCGTTAAAATTTCGGACTTTTCTCAGACTGGCGATTATAACCCTAAAGGACTAGTTTTTGATAGTAGCTTCTTCGGACGTTTTAAATAAGACTAAATTTGCTACAACATGAGACTAGAATTGCCTCTGTGATAGTTTTCGAGAGTCTCGTGTAGGCGGTAACCTGGGCAGATTGAAGCTGGTTTTCGTCGCAGCCCTGGCAAATAGTAAGTTGGTATCGGAGTTCGTCGAGGTTGTTCAAAAAAATTGCGAAGTTCGACAAAAGTTGAATTTTGAAAAGCTTAATCTCGGAAACTATTGGGTCTACAGAGACAACTCTAGTCTCATATTGTAGCAAATTTAGTCTACTTTAAAAACGTCCTAGAAAAGTACTATCAAAAACTAGTCCTTTAGAGTTACAATCACCATTATCTAAAAAAAAACCGAAATGTTCACGGTTTTTTTATTTTTGACTAAGTTGCGATCTTCTCGGGGTCACAAACTTGAATTATTCATTGGGCCAACATCATAAACAAGGCTGCAAAAATTCAAAACTACCGGATTTGACGCAAGCCCTCATGTATAAAGTTACTGGAGTACAGTACAGTTCGTTTTCCGGTTAAGGCAGAGGAATTTCCAAAAATCCATAAATGCAGTATTAATTGTTTTCAAAAATAAAAGTAAGACTTCTTTGTGTAGAATTGGATATTTTCAAAATTTAAGGTAGGTAGTCGCCGTCTATGTGGCGTCTATTCTTTCTCTTAATTCCGCATGATGAAAACCTCATATAAAAACGGACAAAGTTAAACTGAGTAAATATACCGATCTTACTTTCGAGGTTCCACCACCATGTGGAATGATCACTCTATAGTTATTTTCCAAATAGTTTTATAGCTAACGGCATCCTCGAACTACACCTTCAAAGGCCTTGCTAGGCTGCTTGATCAGAGCTAGATTCAGAAGGCAGTGAATATACTTCAGAATGCACAAATAATGATGACATTATTATTGTTTACATTGTCCGCTCCAATATATTTGCTGGTGACTATACCGTTTTGATATTAGACACTTACTTTGATTATTGACGATCAGAACTCAAAATTGAATTTTTTCTTTATTATTGCATTTCTTAAACCAACTTTATTTGTCATTAAAACTTGTATTACAAGTTAAAAAATTCCACTTTCCCACTTAATATCCAATTAATATTATAAATGCGAAAGTTTGTGTATTAGTTTGTTACTCCCTCACGCTGCAACGCCTGGATGGATTAGGATGCAATTTGAAATGGAGATAGCTTAATAAAAGTTCCAAAGGAAATAATAATAACCGATATCTACAGAAGCTATAAAACATAAATTAATTAATAAGTACAGTCTCGGAAAGGGAATGTCAAAGCATACTTTAACTAAAATAGGTTTATTGTGCAATTATGAATAAGAGAGTTCAAGAATATTTATTTAATTAAAAAAGAAAATATAACCGACTACTACGCTACTTTTGCCCATGCCTCAAGAACCGTGCATCATCGGTCCGTTTACGCGTGCGTGCGCTTCTGTGGCTTTATTGCTCTATGGTAATAAGTAATTTACAAACATACAGAAAACTGCATGATCCCGATAAGAATGCCAATTTTTTATGGGGTGCGAATTTAAAGTAAATCAAATGAATACAATTGTGACGATTTTCAATTGTTTCAAAATTTCCCCCGAAGTACGAAGACCGTTAAACGTAGATAACTACTTTCCGGGGGTTGCACCCCGGTGCAAATTAGATATTGTATTTAGATATTTTTTCTAATCATATCCTCAATTTGCACCGCGTTCTATATTTTCCCCCGAGCCGCGATGGCCGAAAGTAAGTTTTTACTTATATATATTTTTATTTATATGTTCCGTAGGTTGAATTAAATGAAATAATACGTGCAAATGTAGATTGAGATGGATTAAAACGTATGCCAAATTGCACCGAGTACACCTTTTTTCCCTCGTTAGTTATGACCTTTGCAAGGTTTTCAACCAATTGCACCCCTTTCCGGGGGGCGAATTTATTAAGGGATGCATAAAGCTCGATTTTTAACCCCTACAAAGCAATCAGAAATGTTTTTATCAATTCTTAGAATTATTTCCAGACTTTAGTGAAATTTCATCTAATTTGCCCGTACTATTTACCTTATTTCCTGAAACGTTTCCACACTCCACATTTCAGTCTCTTGCGCATGCAGTGTCAGAAATTCGTGGAAATGATCACCGTGCACGTTAAATAACCAAGCAGGCTTTCTAAATAATGACGTCTAAAGAAATATTTTTTAGTTTTATGTAATAGCTGTAATACATCTTTCGATGGAGACTGAAAAGATTGATAAACTGCACGACATCTATACAATACACCTAAATTTGACGGACTGGCTTAACTAATCTACCCAGAGCACGCGAATAATCCGCTACAAACGTGCTTCTAATGGTTGTTGCATATTTTTTCTGGTTAATTTTATTCGCCCCAGCGTTTTCACCGCACGCATGGCATGTTGTTATGGGCCTAGCGCTCTGATACGTCTCCAACTGGAGCAGTCCGTTGCGATCCATTGCACTTTTTGCAATATAAGATATATTGGGATCTTTGTGTAATAAAATCACATCGATAGTTTAAAGAAGAGAGATCGTTAGTAAGATTGCGTGGGCTTTGAACGAGCGAAGCGAAAGCAACAGAACTCAAGTGCGTAGAAAGAAAGAGACCTTCATATAAATGCGTAATACTTGGAAATGTATCAGTCAGACCTAAATTTGTGACCCACCTTAGGTCCAAAGTTAATTGGACATTTTACAACAATAAGGTTGAGTTTCCCATAAGTTACAAATGACTTGGCATCTCTAAATGACATTGTCGACTTCAAGCCTATGTTTTTTGAAACGGGTCACAAATTAACGTTCGTGACCGTACCTGCCTACTTCAAAAATAAAAACATTTAATAAAAGAAACAATTTGATTTAGAATAAATTAATGTGACACTACTTATTCTTTCATAGTAATCTTACTGATAAATGCACGACTAATGGCCTGTTGTTTGATCGGTAGTCAAACTAACTAATGGTCAAAAAACGTTACTAATGGCCTGTTGTTTGATCGGTAGTTAAACTAACGAATGGTCAAAAAACGTTACTAATGGTTAAAATCTCAAGGAAATGTGTCAAATTTTTCATTTCTATTTCGAATTTTAACAATTAGTTAGTTTAACTACTGATCAAACAACAGGCCCTAATGGTTAAAATCTCAAGGAAATGTGTCAAAACTTCCATTCCTTTCTCGAATTTTAACAATTAATTAGTTTAACTACCCCTATCGAAGTCACTAAAGTAGATTCGTGGGTTGTTTCACCTTACGATAAAATACTTGATGGTACTAGGTATATCATATAATACCGAAACTAACGACGACGACAAAGAAAGTGTCACAAACAAATTCCGCAGAATTGTGGACAACTTCAAACAGCTGAGCGTGATCTTTAAAAACGCTGGAATTCCTATCGACTCGGCGGCAGAGTGGAGAAAGTCCTGCGGGCGCCAGTAACTGGGTAGGGTAACAATGTCTTTAATGCCAAAACGCTGGGCATCGTACAGTAAGATCCTCAAGTTGAAATTGTACTTTTTGAGTGTATTTAAAAGTCTTTATAAATAAAAACCTAATATTATCGTACTTTTGGAAGCCTGGAAGAACATTAAGGTCAACGATGAACAAAACAAAACCTTTTCCGAACTGAAGCTGGAACCGTGCTCCACGTTACGTTTAAAACTGGAGAAAACTCATCTCATCGGTATACCTTCGCTTCGGTTTATGTGAGTTTCCTGAAACACCCGTGCAAAATTCAGAATCCTACTAATATTATAAATGCGAAAGTTTGTGTGTGTGTGTGTAAGTTTGTTACTCCTTCACGCTACAACGGCTGGACGGATCTGGATGAAATTTTAAATGGAGATAGCTTATACCCTGGATTAACACATAGGCATATATTCATCCCGGAATATTTAAAAATTTCCAAGGGAATAACTAAATAAGAAATCTACGCCAACGAAGTCGTGGTTGCAAGCTAGTATATTATTATTATACATCAAAGCCTTCCTCTTGAATCACTCTATCTATTCCGCATTAAAATCCGTTGCGTAGTTTGAAAGATCTAAGCGTACATACAGAGGGATGTAAATATAAAGATAAATATGTTATTTAGAAACGTGCTATAAACAATTTATGCAACATACATATACGACCTTTCCGATCCCTTAACGCGATAGGTAAGAGGATGTCACAATCACGTTTACATATCCACAATTGAAGTGTTGGTCTATATCCGGCGATGGGTAATGTAAATGAGGGAACGTCCGCAGTGTATGGCACAATATTCATAATCGTGTACACAGTGATAATGCGGAGATTAGTATGCTAAGTCAGGTGGCGTCACTACTTGAAAGGGAAAAACTCCGTGTCGTGCAGTTAGCATTCGAAGAGCAGAATGCTAATGATTATAATTTATACCTTTTTACGTAGGGTTTAACGATTTTGCCCCCAAATGGGTTTGACTGCCCCCTGGCGTCGCATGTTGAGATCTCCCGAGGGATTACCCTGCATGGCATGTTATACCTATATAGGGCCGGCGCTTATACAACGAAGCGTAGCTCAGAATAAGATCGAAAATAATTAACACCACATAATCTCTTTTACTTAATTTCGACCTTATTTAAACACGTCCAACCAAAGACAATGATGCTTTGGCAGTGAAAAATTCACTGTGCTGCGCTTCGTTGTATTTGCGCCGGCCCGTACCGTTCAAACATTATGTATGTACATAATTCACTCTTACCTAATATGTATTTTATTGACTTTTACCTAAATTTTTACAATTCAACATACTTATTTGTCAAAATAATCAAAAAATATAAATAGAGTGGATTTTAAATATTTAAATCATATTCAAATTTCTAAGTTACGTTTTGAATAAGTCCAAAGGATTTAGATTTTTGATCACTTCCAAATTAAAAAAGTTACTTTTAAGAAACAATAAGTTAATATGATGAGATAGTTGATACCTATCATCTCCTCTCATATACATTTTTATTACTGCCTGTTGCACCCTAATCTGACCGAGGGACAATGCGCAGCCCTGTTGATTTGATGGAATGAATTAATGCTTTTATAACGTGGACAAGGGATTTTTTTTTGAATATCTTAGTAGTGCATATAAAATTACCATTTTAGGTAATCACTTGGCGATAAAAATGGTATTAGATGATGCAAGAAGGTAGGTGACATTAGTTATATTTAAATAAGAGAAATTGTGTCACATATTAGGTATATAAGAATCAGATTAGAATTGCAAATTTATATTTTATGTAAGCTTAAGCTTTAAATATGTAAGTATATTATTCAATTTGTAAATTCATTAAATTCAAGATGGCTAAACTTAATATTCATGATACCTATAATTAAATATTTTTTACAGACCAAGTGAGAGAAATTATGTTTAGAAAATGGCAACTCATAAGAAACCACCATCTAACTTGTGTCTTAGGCCATATTTCACCAAACTGGAATAAGGACTTATATCTATATTAAAGGCTGAATTTGTAAAGTCTAATCTCAGAGTAAGTCTTATTCCAAGTTTGGTGAAATACGGCCTTAGTCTTACAAATCAAGTTCCTTCAGATCATAAACCTCAAGTGCCAAGCTTGGTGTGCTCTTGAGTGTTACTACTAATTATCTTTAAATTTAAATGGGGACCAAGTCCTACTCAAGCAGGGCTATTGTGACAGAGGGGTTAATGGGTCACTTAATTTTTTTCAAGGTAATTCAACGTTTTAAAACTATTTTTGCATCCTTTTATAGTAGTTTAAGTACTTTAATTTCTAGGAAGCATAAATAGTTTAAATTTTCCCCTCTGTCACAATAGCCCTGCTTGACCTTATTAAATATTTTATATACTCATAATGATCTTAGCAGGGTTAGGCATTAATATAGCTTATTCAACTTTACAGCAGTTTCCTCTCACATGACAAGGCAGGATGTAAAACATTGTCATAATCAGATCCATTCATTTATATTTGCATGTTTTTTGTCAAAATATATTTATCTAACTCTAACCCATTAATAGCCTAAACTTAATAAGGCTTTATATAATGCAACTTTACTTTATGTTAATATTATTATTTCCTCTATAAACATAATAAGTAATCAAAGGAACTGTGATTGAGGCAAACAACTCATTATCCTGTAGTCAAAAGGATGGCTCTACTCCCAAAATCGAATTATACACTTTAAGGAACACCCTGCATGATGTAATTTACAAGTACATATGGTGTCCCAGGGTTATTCCGAGGTTATTGTAACTTAAATAGTAATACATCTTAGACTAGCTAGTTTGCCATTTACAATCTGTTTCTGAAAACAATTTCTTTGCTATCTACTGTAGATGTTTAATGTAGTATTTATTCCCTTATTAGATGACCCTTACAACATATACAAAGATGAAGCTTATTGTGTTATTGCATATTGCCACGGAACAGAATATATCAGAATTAAAAAACTAGCTGCCGCTCTCAGAGACATCAATTAAATTTAATGCTTGATTAAAATTGCTGCTGTTACTTTCTTTTCTATAGCAATAGAATAAGACAAGAAGTCACTAAACAAGCATTAAATTTAATTGACATCTCTGAGTGCGGCAGTAGATGTCATAAGAGCTAAGACAAGTAAACATACAACAAGCCCTGATGAAGTTAATGTAAATGAGTTTATCATAAACCACACTTAAAAAACCCAATATCCTGTTCATGTTTTGATGTAACATGTCATCAATGGGATATAGCTAATTTTCCATATACTATTTATTTTCTTTGAGCATAAAAATAATAAGACAAGAATTAAAGACAGGACTGTATTATCTGTTCTGTTTGTTCAAGCCTAATTAATAATAACAACTCATAGTCATTACAAACACACAAAAGTATTGACATATCTAATACCTTTAAATGACCAATTCTTGTGTATATATATATATATATATATATATATATCGTCACTTTACTTTCTCAACCTCGTATCTGATCGAATAGTTAGATAGGAATGTAGTCTGTATTATTTTAGGAACATGAGTGCTTTTCCCATCTAACTATCCGATCAGATACGAGGTTGAGAAAGTAAAGCGACGATATATATATACAAGAATTGGTATATCATCTGAATCTCGGAAACGGCTCCAACGATTTTGATAAAATTTGAAATATAGAGGTTTCCAGGGGCGAAAAATCGATCTGTCATGTTGTCATCTTCGGGAAAATTCGTTTTCAACCCGAGCGATGCTCGGTCTTCAAGGTACTTACTAATTAATTTACGCATAATCTTTAACATTCATTATCACCTTCTTTCCAAGCCCTTGGCCGCCAATTTATCCTTAAATAATTCCCTTAGGAACTTCCACGGAAAATTAAAACTTTCTAGCACCAAATGTATCCTATTTCGTAATCTAGGCATAGAATACCTCTGTAGTAAGTATACTCTAGATCATTTAAGCCATATTAACTGATTCAGACACAATATCAAGCTCCAAACAAAATCAAAAAAAATCACATACATTCTATAAATTTAGGATGTATCCTAGGAAGTAGTGAGACATTCTCAGAACACAGACTGTTTTGAGTAATATATACATACTTAATATATACTGATTGTATGCCTGCCATTTTAAGCCTTCATGTAAGCACTTAAAGTAACATCTCTGATAACTGTTATTTATTTTGCAGTGCCCAAGCCTATGATGCTAACGACCAGGACACTCTGGGTTTGAGTACAATCAAATATTTTTATGACAAGGTTAAATATTTGTTACAGTCTAGGATGTTTTCTATAATTGAATTAACTTTGTCAATGTAGAATTCATTTATTGCTAAATTATCTGACAATTCAAATATTTTATTCAATCATCATTTCTGATTAGAATTTCATCATAATTTCTGAATAGATTAGTATCTTTAGTCCTTCCTCAAGGTTCAAGCAGTTTAGTAGTAAAAAGGTAACAAAAAGAGATATTTTTGCATTTATTATTTTAGTATAGGTAGATATTTATAATATTAGTTCCTTTACATATCCCTTCAAGCGGCAAGAAAACTATAGTTAGTTTAAATTTGAATTTTGAGTTAATGTCATAAAGTACTAATTGGTTTTTTGACAGCAGTTGTTATACGGCTGCTTGCCACTCGAAGGGTTAAGTATAGTAAGTATGTAAATGGTTATATAGTAGGTTCATTATGACTAGGTCAATTTTATGTAAGATTGTATGAAATTTGATAAAAAGAGTATCTCAACTATCACAGATACATAATTACATGCAATTGTCCAAAACATAGTTCTCTAGTGTTTAATTAAATAATATACAATCCTATAAAGTCAAGAATGCTTTAGTTTAATGTATCTATTTGTTTCTTAGACAATTAATTATTTACATAACTGATATTGAAAGTTGTTTGTTTTGTCTAGGACTGGCCCAATAATGTTTGCTCTCCCAAGGAGTGCCAGTGTATACAGACAGATTTAGAAAAAAGTGTTTTTTTTTTATTCCACTTTTCCTCTGGGCTAGGAATCAGAATGTATTTTTAATATGGCCATATGACTGGACTCACTATGAAAATAAGAATTAAGTCCTAAGACTGTAGTTCAGAATGAGAGCTCAGTATCCATAAGTACAGAAAACTAAAACTAAATAGATAGCAAGATCTTAAGAAAAGAATAGCATGTAGTGATAAAGCATGACTAAATGAATGAATACATCATCTAAAGGCGTGGTGACAATTTACCAACGATAACCGACCGACCTACACACATAACGCCCATTTCGCAGATTTAATTGGCGAATGAATTTGCTCAATATAATGAGCCGCAACCATCACGTATTTTGTCGTAACTTACATATTCCAAATAAAGTAGGATAACCATATAAGACAAGAAAATCTCTTTTACGGACAGAATTATTGAAGGAAGTACTCACCCTATTCACTCGAGGAAGTCAATAATCGTCCGTGGTTATGTGATTAGAATAACTTCCACTTTAATGATTCACCATGGAACAAACACAATACACTTTACTCTCAACACTGTAAATAAATGCCAGATATTTTAGCAATTTTATACCGCCGCCTAACCGTGCCACAAAACGAAAATGGCAGCGTTGATTGAATAAAAAAAAAACATTTTACATTTAGTTCCAAACTTCTCCGCTATAGCGCCAGCTGACAAAAGTTTTAACCTAAATAATATATTTTATATACATTATAATCTGTGACAATGATTTTAAACTTATTATTTTTTTATTTTTGAAAAGATGTGCGCAATGTTCACTTCAGATTACTCTAATCAATAAATATTAAACTTGATGTAGGTATGTCTTTCTTCGTGTCCGAACTCGGGGTCGATATAGGTACTCTATATTTCATCAGTTCAGTCCATCAGTTTGGTCAGAATAAACGGAGAATGATCGTCTAACACACGGACTGACGAACATGGTCCGGACTGATGAAAATTAAATGAAACCAATTATTTCCTTTAAATCATTGCGAAAAGTTAAATACTAACGAGAAACTGATCTTGTACCCCTATGATCTATGACCCCTGTAACCCACTCGTATCGTATCATTCTCGCGTCGGTTAGTCACCGTCCAAGACGAAATGGAGCCAGACGTGTCATGCCGGCACTTCACTTGGCTATGTTTGCCAAATGTTGATCTTACATCTCTTACATTTGACATACCGAATGAAAGAGATGCACCGACAATATTTGACAAATAACAACCAAGTGAAGTGCCGGCATCACACAACACAAAATATTTATTTTTCATTGGTCCGGACCATCAAGCTCGTCTATCTCCGTGGATTAGACACGATCATTCTCCGTTTATTCTGACCAAACTGATGGACTGAACTGATAAAATACTGAGCTTGTAATCTCCCTCTAAACGGTGAGTGGTGGACGTTTTATCAGTCTGATATCAGCCTTGGATTGATCGTGTTTTAACCGTTCGAACCTTCCATCATTCTGGCGTCAGTCAAAGTTTGACCAGAGTGACGGACTGAATGGTTAAAATACTGAGCGTGTAACCTCCCTCTAATGGACCTTCTACACGAAGGGCCACCATGGGCCTTCTACACGAAGGGCCACCATGGGCCAGCGTAAGGGACGGAGTAATGCGTATGAGTGAGATATAAGAATATGTTGCTCGCTCTAAGGTGTAAATGCGTCCCTTACAATAATATACAAAACACTAAGAAAAAGAATACAGGTAAACAACAGGAGCACGTTTTATAAAGCTACAAGTTACAATTTACAGGTCTAAACTGGCAACACTAGTCGTCATTGGTCAAGGTTGTGTCAAATGGAAACTTGTAATGCCGGCCCACACTTCGCTATTCGCTATTCGGCTTATGCGCCTACATGCGACGAAGTGTGGAGGGTTTATTCGTCTATGTTTTCTTTATTCGCACGCATAACGCATAAGCGAGATAGCAAATATTTTAACAAATACGACGCAGCCGCATAACGAATAGCGAATAGCGAATACCACATTCCGGCATTCCCATACCGGATCCATACCGGCATAACCTGTAAATTTGTAACTTGTAGCTTTATAAAACGTGCCCCAGGCGGTCTAATCGCTGATTAGCGATCTCTTCCAGACAACCTTGGCTTGCATATGGTAGGCCATTAAAGAGCGGAGCGGACCAATTCCGCCGAACTCGCGCCAATGCAGCACGTCCTTCCAAGCCACTCACATCGAAGGTTGGACGATCAATTAGGTCGGGTGTTAGGCGATATTTAAAGCTACACATCGTCTAATATTTCAACTCCAAACTGTCGTCCAAAACGCAGCAAACATTTTAGAAATCCTCAAACCAGTTCGCAAGAATTAGATGATCATCATTTTCATCAAATACAAGAACTTAAATTTTTTCTCCGAACTTTGAGTAAAAGACTAAGGTGCAAACGCACTGAGAGCGGTAGCGGCGCGGTTGCCATACCAAAAAGCGTTTCAAAGGGTGGCGGAGCGGAGGCGTTTCGTGTATGGGATAAAATCCTTGCATTGTTCTTTTTCTATGATCCAAAGTTATCAATGGAAATATATAATTATGATAGGACCAATAATCGCTAAATACCTATAACGTATCGCAAATGTCAAAAAGTTTGACAACTCAAAAACGGATTGTAATCACATTGTAATTAATTGTAATGTTTTTTTTAGTGTGGTAGATGTACGTCCGCCATAAATGTTCATTCTGTGGTGCAATACGACAATAATAATACTTGTTAGCAAATAAATAAGTAAGTAAATAGCTAAGCTATTTGAAAAAATGAGCGCTGCAAGCAAAAGTGCAGTAGAAAACATGGAGGAAGACGTTACCGATAATTTACTGGTAAAGTATTTACTACTACTTGCACTACCTGTGTTATTATGAATGAATCATACGTTTGTAACTCCAAATAATAACTTACGATCTTTGGTTGTTTTTATTTACTAGATGGAGACCGATGTCGTGTTTAACCGTAATCGTAATCGAAGCTGTCAGACAAGGACCGCTAAATGGTTGGCCATCGAACAAATCTACGAAAAACTTCATCGTCCTAATTTCTACAATATCGGCCACACCTACCTCAACGACGTCTTAGATTTCACGTTCACAGCAAAGGTTGAAAATGTCGGCTCAATATTCGTTCTTCATATATTTCTTTCGAATAGATACGAAGCATTCGTGATGATATCAATCAACGAGGGCAGTGACCTAAAGATTGACAGGAAGAACGGAAAAGCCTTCCTTTCCTCAATATCCAGAGAGCATGCATTTGTAGTGAATCCCATTCCACCTATTCCTTATGAAGGAACCCCACATTATGTCACCTCCTACAGCTTCTCTGAATTAGATGTTGAGCTACTGAAGGACAAGAAATTATACATAGCTTTTTCTTATGTTGAAAGCAAGGGTCTGAAACAGGAAGTTATTGATGATGTTAAATTTAGCCATGATTTTGGTGCAATACTAACAGAGTCGATAGGTTGCGATTTTAAAATTAAATCAGCAGATGGGAAATCATTTCAAGTTCACAAGGCGATGCTGGCGGTACACAGTAATGTTTTTAGGGCAATGCTTAAAGAAGACACTGCGGAGAGTCAAAACAACTTTGTTGAACTGAATGATGTTAGTAAAGAGGACCTCAGTTCAATGTTAGAGTTTATTTACACTGGGACTCTAAAGGATTTGAATAACACCAATTGGTATAATTTACTGATGCTATCAGATAAATATGATCTCAATGGCTTGAGAGAGTTATGTCAGCATGCCTTAACTCAGCAACTGGCTAGAGACAATGTTCTGGAACTCTTAATTGCAGCTGACATGTACAACATGGATGAATTAAAGACTGCATGTTTGAAATTCATTAAAAAGAATATTTCTGTCCTCAAGGAGAGTACGTTCAAAGAGATCAAAGATGTAAATTTAATGCGTGAGCTCTGTGAATATCTAGCTCACTAAATAATCTAAGCTGAAAAGTTGTAGGGATAAGAGTATTTAAAGTACATTAACATATTATTTAAGGGTTGATTAATCCATCTTGGCCGTGATCTTCATCTTGGTTATTTAAAAGCAGTGTATGCATTTGACTGTAGGTACTGTAATAATTATATTTAACACTGATAGTTGTGTTTCAGATGGTTATTTACATATAACTCTTAAATAGATAAAAACTGATGTAATCAAAACTAGCTAAGAACCACTACCCTAACTCACACCCTCACACAGGTATTTGTCTATATTAGTGTCACTAAGATTACAAGTCTGCTAAGCTCACGTGTGGGAGTCAAGACCGCTAAGCCCAGTCCCACTTGAGCTTAGCGTTCTTGACTCCCACACAGATACACAGAAACTGGTAGCAACTCTATTGTGTCAGGGGTTTAAAATAAGTAAAAAGTATTTATGTAGCATTTAGGCCTATGCCGCTAGGCGAGTCAATGACAAAAAAAGTCTCATAGAAAATATGCTAATTTAAATATATATTATAAAATAAATTATAAGCTAAATGTTAATTAATAAAATTTAAACATAATTATGTATAATTGATCAAAGTAATTTTAAATGACTACTTAATCTTTTATTTTTATTAAAAACTACTTTGCTCCAGTTGAACAGAAAATAATAAAGTTAATATTATTCAGGGATACTAAAGGATACACCTTGGTATAGCTAAAATATTTTTTATATCTGTTTAGTAGTTGCAGAGGTTACCCCTAACATACAAACACACAATTATACCTCAATAATATTAGTACATGCATGCAAGTGTCTAATATCCAATTGTATGATTAAATACTATTCTGGTATTTTAATTAATTATTTTAAACAATAGGTATCGTATCGTCGAATGGACATAAATAATATTGACGTAATATGCCATTTTTAGTAATAAATGGTGAAGAATGCTGCAGCTGTGACCCGTATTTTGATTGCGATTAAGCCCCCCCTTTCCACCTATCCCAGGCCATCCCACTTTGAAGGGAAAAGAGGATTATTTTTTCAATTAAAATTATTATTATTATCCCACTACTACTACTAATATTATCATAACTGGTTATGAGTAAGGATTTTTTTTCAGTCCCATAATATAATCTGTTATTAAACAAAACTTTTTCCATTTTCATAACCAGAACCTAGGTGCGTTAGCGGAGCTCCTTTTTCTGGCTGGTTTGGCCCTCCGGGCCGGCTGCATAACTAACATGAGTACATGACCTAAACCTACTTAGCCCCTGTTCCGCCTATCCAAAGAACGTGGACGAAGGGGCGGGAGGGGGGCTGGGGTAGCAAGAGTGGAATTGAAATGTTCCTCTTATCCCACCTGAGTGGAAAGAGTGGAAAAAAAAACACTTTCCAGCCCAGCTGGAACAGGGGGGACCGCAGTAACCATCCTGCAGTAGAAGTAGTCTGTGAGCACTTAAAATGTGCTTCGGGTTTGTACTTATCTCACTCGCTCTTAATAAGAGCGTATGAGAGCAAGCAAGGAACAAGCCCAATCCGAAGAACTTCACTGTAGGTAATTTAATTGGTCGTATTTTGTGCAACATGCATCTGAAGCACATCTGAAGCTCTACTTTGAAAATCGAAGTTACGTTAGCTCTGTCCCTGTCACTCGTAATTCGAGAGAAAGGGATGGAGCTAACGTAACTTCGAACTTTTATTTTCAAAGTAGGGCCTCTGAATCTCGAAGGCCGACATCGATCTTCGCTTTGCCGGAAGGCGTTACTCCCAGACACGCTTTTTTTTAAATTCTAAATTTAATAGCCTTATTTCTACATCTGCGTTTAGGACCATCACCCGAACAATCCTGATCTGACCAATCCACGTCAAGTGTCAGTCAACAGTCAAAACTAGGTTGATGTTGGCTGTCGTCGGCAAAGAAAACAAATATTCGTGATTTCCGCGCGAGTAGACGTATTTGAAATCTTCACATTTATATCCATTCTACTTTAAAAATGAGTTCTGTAAAAACGGTTATTGCTCCTGTAAATATTGCAGTTATAAAATATTGGGGAAAACGCGACGAAGACCTGATTTTACCGTTAAACGATTCCGTTAGTGCCACTTTAGACACCAGTGTAATGTGTGCTAAAACATCTGTGTTTGCCAGTTCGAAGCTCTCCAGTAATGAAATATGGCTTAACGGAAAGAAGGAATCGTTCGAAAATAAACGGCTGTTGAATTGTTTGGAGGCAATTAAATCTATAGCGGCTAAAGAGAAAAGTGTTGATGACGATTTCTTAACTTGGAATGTTCGTGTCTGCTCTGTCAATAACTTTCCAACGGCAGCGGGTTTGGCGTCTTCTGCAGCCGGGTACGCCTGTTTAGTAACAGCGCTAGCCAAATTGTATAAAGTCAAGTCCGATGTAAGTTGCATAGCACGATTAGGTTCCGGCAGTGCCTGCAGAAGCGTTTATGGTGGATTTGTACAATGGCACGCTGGTACAGATCCCAGAGGAAAAGATTCTATTGCAACTCAAATTGCTGACGCTCACCATTGGCCTGAAATGCGCGCACTGATTCTTGTGGTAGGAGACAGTGCAAAGAAAACTAGCTCTACTGGAGGTATGAAGATTACTTCAGAAACATCAGAACTTCTTGCACATCGTATCAAGTTTTGTGTACCTCAAAGAACTAAAGATATTATCAAAGCTATAAAAGAGAGGAACTTTCCTAAATTTGGCGAGATAACTATGAAGGATAGTAATCAATTTCATGCAGTATGTTTGGACTCTTACCCACCTTTTGTGTACCTGACTGAAGTGTCTCATAAGATCATAGAGGCGATTCATAAATATAATGAGCTGTGTGGCGAGATCAGAGTAGCCTATACATTTGATGCAGGTCCAAATGCCTGTTTATATCTACTGGAGAAAGAAGTTCCCAAAGTAATATCACTTGTAAGATATATATTTCCCTCTTCTACTCCTGAAAGCTTTATCACTGGTCTTGAATCACCAGAACCATCAAGTGTAGATTTCATTGAAAAGCTGAACCTAGTAACAGGGCCTAAAAATTTGCTGAAATATATGATTTACACAAAGATAGGAGAGGGACCTACCGAGGTCACAGATGGATCTCATCTCTTGGACAACTTAGGTAATCCTGTAAACTAAGTCAGACCGATTAAAAAGGATTGAAAAACTTTCAGGGGTTTAGAAATAAGAGTATCATATTTTATGTAAAACTAATTTAATGTATAACTTAATAAAATAAAGTAAAATTAAAGCTGTTATTAAATAACCTAGGTATGAATTCACTTCAGTCACCACCGTAATGATAAAAGTATATAAATAACAATATGCTTGCAATTGAATAGGGCTTTGTCATTTTGAACAAGACTATCAGATACTAACATCAATCTATACAAATGGTTTGAGCAAACTGCCATTCTATTGTATAATTTTCATAGAGAAGGATGTTATCTACAAACATACTTTACATGCCAATAGAATTATAGGAAAAATCTTTTTTAAATGCTAATATGACTTTTTAAGATAAGGATGTTATGGTATTACAATGAAAACAATTTTTGTCAGTCCTTTCATTTATTTTTCATTTTCATATTGAAATTAGAAGCCTAAAAATAAATGAAATCACTTTATCGGGCAGAGACTGAAACCTGCCATACTCTGATGATGTTGTCAGAGTATCCAGCAAAGAGGGTCTGGCCGTCTGTGGACCAAGCCAGGGAGAGGCACTGGGGTGGGTCCGACTTCTGGTTCTGCGTTTGGTTGATGATTTCTGGGCGGAGTTCCTCCACCATTTCCTTGCTCTCCAGATCCTAAAAAATTAAAAATTAGAAGTTAGTTTTCAATTAACACAATCAGAGGAACATGATAGAATTTTTATTTGTTTAGATAAAGGTAAAAAAAAGGATTTGTCAGACTACATACCCAGATCTTGATAGAAGGTCCAAATGCAGCACAGAGCCAGTATCTGTTAGGCGAGAAGCACAGGGCAGTGATGATATCATTGTGGTCCAAGGTGTGCAGATGCTTGCCATCATTAAGATCCCACAGCATAGCCTTCATGTCCTTGCCACCAGATGCACAGAGAGAACCGTCAGGGGAGACAGTCACTGTGTTCAGGTATCCAGAGTGGCCAAGGTGGTTGATCTTGAGCTTGCAGTTTGTAAGATGCCAGACCTAATTAAACAGAAAAAAAACAAAAATAATTAGTTTGACACATCAAGCACTTGACGTAGCTAGTAGATTGTCATCTCTAAATTATGACAATTAAGACTTATGCGCACATAGTGCACCATAGGGTTCACAACGGGTTAATAAATCAATAATAATGTCAGTAATTCAAACAAATATAAAAAGCTATTGATGGGTAAACCAACCTTGACAGTGCGGTCCCATCCAGCAGACACAATGATGGGGTTGGCGTGGTTGGGTGAGAAGCGGACGCATGACACCCAGTCACTGTGGCCATCATCCTGAATCGTGTACTTGCACTCGGCGAGAGTGTTCCACAGCTTGATTGTCTTGTCCCGAGAGCCAGACACAATCTGTCTGTTATCCACAGAGAAAGCCACCGATAGGACATCCTGTTACAAAAAATAAAAATTAAAGACTTGCAACTCTAATGCTGCCATTACACCAAATAGAGCCTTACAACTACTACTTACTGACAATAGGTATCAGCGTAATAGTACATCTTCTGCCCCGCATGGGCACTTACACTACACCCCTATACTTTTATCTTCAGCCTCGCAAAGGCGCAAACTATGTCTTCTGCCGCGCATCGGCTCTTAACACTATGAAAAAGTTTTTTTTTATCACACCTTAGTATGGTCTTCGAAACGGCGGGTGGTCTTGCCCGCAGCGAGATCCCAGAGACGCAGAGTTTTGTCCCATGACCCAGAGAGAGCGTAGTTGCCATCACTGGACAGAACCACGTCGGAGATGAAGTGAGAGTGACCGTAAAGACGTTTTTGTGGCACGCCGTAGTTAGTCTCGTCTCTGGTCAACTTCCACACAATGAGAGTCTTGTCTGAAATAAAAGAGAAACAAGGTGAGCATAACTTAACCAGCGATAAAAGATCACAATATGTAAAGTATATTATTATCAGCCCCATATCCGCTTGCCGCTCAGGAATCGCGTGGCAAAAGGTTTTATCATCATGTTAACGAGAAATATGACTAGTTATATTAGATGCAGTGTTTATTAAACCACATAGACATAAAATACATTAAATTTAAATAAGGATTCAATAGATGAACAAGGATCAAAATTAAGTTTAGGTTATAATCTTACCTCGAGAAGAAGACAGGATCATATCAGGGTACTTAGGGTTTGTCGCAATTTGCGTAACCCACCCATTGTGGCCACAAAGGGTGCCTCTAAGCTTCAATGTTTCGGTCATTTTTATATTTTTTTAACGGCTGAGCACCAGACCGCGACACCCAGCAACGCTACCAAATAAGAAAGAACGACTTACAGATAAGTATGACCATAAGCAAGACCACAGATAATAAAATATGTTTAAAGAAGCAAGACAGATGAATACGACAGACAACGTAAAATATGAATATATGGGTCGGCACACACATCTCGGTAAAAATTATACACTTAGCCCACATCCGCACGGACTTTTTATCACCGCGCGTTAAAAAGCCCTTCTTAAATACAAATGGCCAAATTTACTCTCTATGGGTACCGCCCAAGGCCAAAATACGATAAAAAATAAACTCGTTATAAAATCGCTCACATGTGATGCATCCATAGAGATACTTTTGATCTAAACCACATCTAAGGCCGGCTGCATAGATACGTTTTCCGAATGCGGAAAACGTATGTATGCGGCCGGCCACGGATGTCCGAATGCGGAAAACGTATGTATGCGGCCGGCCACGGATGTCCGAATGCGGAAAACGTATGTATGCGGCCGGCCTAAACCGACGTTTTTTCAACGCGCGTTGAAAAAGCGAATGAGGCCTTTAGGTAGTCTCTGACGGTCAGTATATTAAATCAAACAAAACGGATACCAAAATTTAACGCTAGCACTAAACCCACATTCGCATGAGTTTTTATCAACACGCGATAAAAAAGCGTTCTTGAATACAAATGGGCAAATTTACACTCTATGGGTACTGCCCAAGGTCGAAAATCGATAAAAAAAGCACCGCGTTATAAAATCGCTCACGTGTGAATGCATCCATAGGAATACTTTTATCTAAACCGACGTTATTTTGAACGCGCGTTGTTCACAATTGTGTTCACAGTTCGCGCGCTCGACGTAGGTCTACATTAAAAGTAATGCCGGCACCACACTTCGCTATTCGCTATTCGTTATGCGGCTGCGCCGTATTTGTTAAAATATTTGCTATAGCGCTTATGCGTTATGCGTGCCAATAAAGAAAACATAGTAATAGCGAAGTGTGGTGCCGGCATAATATTTTGTCCAGTATTAGTGGTATGTAGTGGTGGGCTAATATTTTATAAAAGTTGCGCGTGAATGTGGAGCCGTGTTGCGTTTGCGCGTGCGTTCGCAGTGGCCCTTTGACGCGGGCCAAAATACCGACAACAAGGCGTTATGCGCGCTAAATTCACGCGCGAACGCGCGAACGCAATGCGCGAAAGTGTGAATGTGGAGGGCGTCCGCAGGTTCGTGTTTTGTTAACGCTTTGTTGTCGGTATTTTGGCCCCCGTCAAAGGGCCGCGAGTTCAACAAGGCTTCACATTCACGCGCAACTTTTATAAATATTAGCGTCGAGCGCGCGAACTATACTGTGAACACAATTGCGAACACTGTGAATGTGGAGCCTTGGAGAGTTAATTGCGCGTGAATGTAGTGCGCGCTTTAACAAGGCGTGGACCCGCGAACGCCCTCCATATTCACAATTCCATTCATTCGCGTATTGCGTTCGCACGTTCGCGTGTGAATGTAGAGAGCCCAAAAATACTCCACTTTCTGCCTCGTAATATCAAACTATGCAGAGGCCCTACTTTGAAATTCGAAGTTCGAAGTAACGTTAGCTCCATCCCTTTCTCTCGACCTAGTCTCGAATGACGAGTGACAGGGATGGAGCTAACGTAACTTCGACTTTCAAAGTAGGGCCTCAGGGACTATGGGTAGCACGCCAAAAAACAATCCACATGAAGCTTAGCAAAAAAGAGTTTGAAGATATGAGCTTTTTGCCAATTAATATTTTAAAGATCCGAACAGCAGAGGCGCGTTTCACAAAGCTTCAAGTTACAAATTGGGTACGTATCAGAACGCTTAAATTTAAAAAGCCTAATGTATCATAATCCCTGAAAGTTCATAATACCTAAAGTTGTTTTTTCTGAAACCGTAAACTTTTCAGGAATTTTGAAAACGCCATTGTATAGAACTCATTAGGTTAGGTTAGGTTTGTTTTGTAACAATCCTGAAAAATTTACGGTTTCAGAAAAAACAACTTTTAGGTATTATGAACTTTTAGGGATTATGATACATTAGGCTTATTAAATTTAAGCGTTCTGATACGTACCCTACAAATTACAAGCGGAAGTCTTTTGCTAGAAAATGCGCGTTAAATTTTTCCAAACTCTTTTGTAATTCAATTCTGTTTGATCGCGGTACGGTATGTGTTACACCCCTTAAGTTATGATTGGTTTCCAAAAAATGAGTTTGTCTATGATTTAAAATAAAAAATAAACAAGCGTGAGAATATCCCGCTTGGGGCAAAGACGATTCGTTTTACAGGGATGCGTAGGCAACAACAACGGTTATCAAAACCCCTAAAGTCTGATTATGAAATTATCCATCCGATTTATTTAACTCAGAATAACTATTAGTTGACACCAAACAGAAACCTTACGATCATTCTCCTAACTTCGTAATCTGCTGACAAAGTTACAAATTATATTTGCATAAACTACTCTAACACGATTAAAGTGTAAGTTGTGAAATTTTAACAAAGTTAGTTTTTATCAAAGTTTAGTCTTATAAGCTCTTGTTAACCAAGCGAAAAAAATGCTTCTTTATTTTTAAATTTTAAGTTTAAATGTCAATTAAACCCGATAAAACTTGCATATGATTATACTAGTGACCCGCCCTCGCTTCGCTTCGGTTTATGCCAGTTTTCTGTAATACCCGTTCATAATCCAAAACTTATTATACATAAAAACCTTTCTCTTGAATCACTCTATCTATTAAAAAAACCGCATAAAATCCGTTGCGTAGTTTTAAAGATCTACGCATACATAGGGACAGACAGACAGCGGGAAGCGACTTTGTTTTATACTATGTATTGATGATAGTGATAGTGAAGTAACTTGGTTTTTTAATTAAACTTAAATACTTACAAATAAAAAGGAAATGGAAGTCCAAAGTTGGTTTTATGGGTTACTTATCTAATTTATAGTTACTAATATTATAAATGTTTGTTGGTTCCGTTTTAACGCCGCCATCGATATTTAAATGGACAGATGTGATATTTTAATTTATCCTGGAAAATGGAATACCTAATTCCCAGCGAAATAATTACTTCTACGTGAACTGAGCCACCACATCGTCCACATCATACTTTTATAGAGCTGAGGGAATGTCAAGTATCAAGACTTTTTGAATCCTACTACCCCAAAGTTACAAGCTATAAATTAATTTGAATTTCCCTTTTTTGCCATTAGTTTCTGGTAGACCTAAAGTATTCCATATTCTATAGCCTGTGATTGTACGTGTGTCGCTGTATGTACCCTAAATTACATTTTATCAATATCGGTCAGAAATACATATTTTACAGAAATTGCTTATATTGGAACGTAGTTGTGATCGTTTGAATAGATTCTTCGTAATAACTGACGTCACGCCAGTGGTACGCCATTTTGTAAGTGTCCGCCGTAGTCAGTTTTCTCGGTAGAGTGAAAAATAGTTTATTCGCATGGTTTTGTGTACACCTAAACGATAAGACACTTCTTTACCTAATTTAACGTCTCGTACGTTAATTTCACAAAACCCAAGTATGGAAGACAAAGCGGCGTTAAAGGAATTGGATCAATGGATAGAGCAGCTAAATGAATGCAAGCAATTGACAGAAAATCAAGTGAAAACGTTATGCGACAAGGTAACGTAGCTTTTTTAGTTATTTTTTATGTTGGGGGATGTGATTTGTGCATGTTTTAGTGAGTGTTTTGGGGTTTCCGTTTCGATTGAGTTTATGTTGTATGATTCATATACCTACCTACATGAAGTAGTAACAATAACGCACACCGACTTGGGCCGGAGCGGTGCTATCTGTCGGGAAGCTACCGTCTGATATGTGACGAAGGCTGATCAGGTCTGCGTCGCATCTAATTGGGAGTGCATCAACGTATAATGATATATTCTAGGCACCACACCCAAACATCCATCCTTCCAGTGTGATATAGCCTAATTGGACAAGATATTTTTAGACGAGTTGCGGAAATGATGCTCGCTATTTATTAATTCGCTAATAGAGCTTTGGTTAAGGTTCATCTTGATAAGGTACCTATCTGTTATTCGTCTTTATTTTTACATGAGGGGGGTAGGCAAGGTAAGTACATCAGGATCAGCATGAAATATAAGCAAGAAATAATAATTCTGTATTTGTGAATTATGTTGTGGGATTTAACTAGTTAGATATTGAGTCATTGAGTTAATACAAATAGATAAACTTTAATTAAATTGTTATACATTAAATAGTAGTACATCAGGCTGCTGTTTTGAAAATCTATTTAATTGCAACTCTTGTTTTATAACTAATTAAATGCTGTGATGATGCTTGGTCCCTGTCATTAATTTCTAGTTATTCAGCTAATAATTTATTGCCAATTAAATTGGTTTATTATAATTATTTCAGTTCTCTTGATTATTAAAGTACTATTTCTGTCTCTAAAGTCTACTCATGTAGTTGTTACATGTAGAACACTGGCTTTTGAAAATATACCTTTTGCCTAGATAGGAGATCAGGGATAACAATTAAATTTGTAATAATTGTTATCAGAAGTATTAGACAATTTTTATATACATACAATGTTTAAAAAAGCTTACATGACCTTTTCACCCTCCACTAAGCAAATTGTATGATTTATATAACTTAACTAACAAGTAAATAGATTTTATAATTATTTTAGGTTTAACAAGTATATTCCAAGTGTCATAATAGTCTATACAGCCATTGCAAATGAAATGTTTGTACACAGACCTTGTTGTTAGAGGCATAGATTTGTGTAGATATTTTTTAGGTCATGTTTGATTTCCTCTGCAAATAGTAGATAACTTAAATTTCAATTTGACTCTGCCCACTCCTCTGGGAATGAGGCATGATTTAATATGGCACAAATTATGGTTTGACGTGATTTGAATTTTATAATGTTATTTTAAAGTTTCCATATGCATATTGCCCACAAGTACTAAGTTTGTTTGCACTTGCTTAGTGTTGCAATTGGTTCTTTTATCTGTCTTTCTGCAAAAAACGGTAATGGGAAAGTGGCCTCTAACAATCAGCAAATTTTTTTAATTGAAAGGATTTTAAGACATCATTAAAACACCTTATACGATAGTGTGAGAGTGTAGAGCTCTTTGTTTTATTGACTTCTTTATAGGTGTATTCACCTGAGATAGGCTAAATGTTTTGAGTAATTTGGATTTTTTATTGATGTTATGTTTACAATAGCAGTAGTTGTGTTTCGGATGAGATGATGGTGAAGATGATTACATTTTGTCCTTCACAAAAAAAGCTGAACTCCAGGAGGTATAAATTATTCTGTCATAATTGACCTTGAGAACAGGAAGTGATTGAATCGGTCCAGTCACGGGGACCCAGATAAGTTTAGTGGCAACCTCAATTAGAACCTATCTGCATTTATCAATAGCATTGAGTTAAATGACTATTATTGGTTTGTGACTGATAAGGATAACCTATGCAACACATTATCTCCCTACTGGGATAGTATAGGTGTGTTGATCTTCCTAACTTTATTGACTGCCTTGTTGGTAAGCGAACTCATTATGGAATTTTCTGAGGTACGTATGAATTGTTAATTCAGTAAATCTTGTTATTATAAATTATTTATTAAATATTTTTAAATTGTCAACATGTGGATTGCATACTAGGGTGGGATATTAATATACCTACAATGTCAAATGATCGATACACAAAGGACAGTGCCAGATCTTAGCTTAAAACACTTTTACAAAAACTGGGCAAGAGCATGTCGGACCATGCTCAGTGTAGGGTTCCGAAGTCATTACTACAAACAAATTCGACCTCGCGACAAACTTAACTTTGCTGTTGGAAAACTGTTATCCCCATACATTGACATAGGTCCCCATACATAAACATTTAAACAGTTTGTAACTCAAGAAACAATGAAGTCTACTCAGTTGTGATAGTTTTCCTATTAAATTCATTATATGTGCTATCATTTAAGATATTTTTCTGATTTTTAGTATTTGTAGTTTTGGCTGTAGGGGGGGGGACACTTGATTCTTACAAAAATTAGCATTTTAAAGCTTAATATTTCATAAACGGATACCTTAATCAAAAAATTGTTTTAACGAACCCACAATATTTTTCGAAGACACCCCACACTATGCGGTAGACGAGAAAAATAAAAAACATCCCCACGTTACATATAGGGGAGGTATAACAAAAACAAACTTTTTTTCAAGATTTTATTTTACCACTTTGTTGGGGTGACTAATATGTATATTCATGCCAAACTACAGCTTTCTAGTAATAAGAGTCTTTGAGCTAGGCTGCGGACGGACAGACGGACGGACGGACGGACGACATGGCGAAACTATAAGGTTTGCTAGTTTGACTATGGAACCCTAAAAAAAGCTCCCGGATACGAAGGATGTTGATATGACCTGTTTTGTATGAGATTTAAATTCAGTATTTTATTTCTTACACATTTAGGGAACTTATACGAAAAATAGAGCCATTTATAAAGATTCTTTATAAATAAGACAACTTGCGAGTAATGTATGTAATGTAAAGTAAAATAAGACAAGTTTTTCAAAACACTAACACCGTAGCATTGTTTTAAATATTTTTCTACATCAAATAAACCTATTCTATAATTATCAGTCTCAATTTTTTCTTATACCAAAGCTACTATGGAGACCTGGCATTGTCCTCTGAGTACCTAACACTCCATAAGAAAAGATTACAATGAACTGAAAGCTTGAATTTGAAGTCACAAAATAAATTTTAAAAATGATTGTGTAGACGACAGTTGGACAACCAAATTGAATGAATTGAAGTTGAGAAAAAAACCTATATCTTAAAAAGATTTTAAACATCATTAAATTAAAGTAATGATGTGTTTAATTTCTAAATTCATCGATTCGCGTTTGCCACTTAGGTAAGAATTCTACGTTCCACGGTCACCGTAATACTGAACTCCTGAACGCTCACTAGGTAGGTAGTTACTTACATTTGCCATTTGGAGTATAATTTTTTGTACGCATTGTATTGAACCTGAAAATAAATCATTGAAGGTCTGATATCCGCTTCCTGCGGCGGGGGGTGCGGCGGTGCGGGGTCATTGTCACGCGGAAGCTTTTGTTTTGGCCATTAAGGTAAAACACCTACGTCTGGAGCCGGGGGTGAATGTACAATAGACATCGAACATCGAGCCATTATGCCTCCAACCTCGTGCGTGATAACTGATAAACGAAAAAGCAACCAAAACAAAGAACAACGCAGTATTGTTAAGTCTTTTCAGCATTAACATGCCGATAATAATTTAATAATGGTTAGGTTCAGAGTTTAACTGCTAGTCTTGAGTAAGAAACCCTCCAAAAAAGACACCCGCTTGCTTGTTGTTTTCAATTTTGCCGAACTTATCTGTGCTACACTACCTGCTACACGCACGTATCATAACTTTTTTTTGCTGGGATATCAGTGCGCCTCTGGTTGTGGACTAGGATTACTAGGAAGGCGTACTGCGCGAAGAAGTTAGTCGCTAGCAAGTTGCAATGGTAGACGACATATCTTCCCGCAACCTTATCATCAAGGTTAAAACACACCCCATGGTTAATTCGATTAAGTGGTCAACGTAACTAGGATTTCATGTCCCTACCTATTCGATACTTGCCTAAGCTAGGTTGGTATAATGGAGAACAAAATCTACCGCATCCGTGCATTCCACCGTAAATGCCGCCGTAGGTGTCCCTACAGATTGGATAGTAGAGGACATGAATATTAATTATACAATGATGCATTAGTGGAACGCAAATTCTAAGAGGTTTTTGCACTTCGTTGAATAGCGCGGGCTTATTATTATACATAAGAAAAGTACGATTGACAGTTTTCGTTTACCTCTTAAGTCTCATAACCGAAAAGAATAATTGGCACAATAGCTAGAGACCTATAGCGTACAATTATGGCTCTGTCTTATTCATATGTGGTACATATTGAACAAGATAGCACAATGGCAGTCACCACCAATAATAATCGCGACCGAAATGCGTCTCTGTCTCGCGTTTTGATCTTCTCTCTCCGTCGAGATACTACATAGTACTTACATTTACAGCGCAAGTTTTCAACGCAAAAAGTACCTAATCCCATTTTTCAAAATTTGCTCGCGCTATTAAAATTCACATCATATCAGCCGAAAAACGTCTACTGCTGGACATATGCCATAAATCATAAAATCTTTATTGTGTATAGTATTCAGGAATGCAGTTACATTTGGCTAACAGTGTTTCACCAAACCCAGTATTTTCAGACATAGGATGTATATTCCAAAAACCATCAAGAGGACTTATTGTCATAGATCTTTCTCT
Organism: Acleris literana; assembly: GCA_946894065.1. Taxonomy (NCBI): domain Eukaryota; kingdom Metazoa; phylum Arthropoda; class Insecta; order Lepidoptera; family Tortricidae; genus Acleris; species Acleris literana. The sequence goes on along the minus strand of OX335684.1, from coordinate 6,759,100 downwards.
TTTGCAGGCAAAGGAGATCCTTACCAAGGAATCCAACGTCCAGGAGGTGAAATGCCCCGTGACGGTGTGCGGCGATGTCCACGGGCAGTTCCACGACTTGATGGAGCTGTTCCGCATCGGCGGCCGCTCCCCGGACACCAACTATCTGTTCATGGGGGACTACGTCGACCGCGGCTACTACAGCGTCGAGACTGTTACATTGCTTGTTGCACTTAAGGTAACTTGTTCATTTAAAGTGAAATGAAATGAAATAAAATTCATTTACTGCCAGCTTTTGTAGGGAAGATTCACTTGTGTTGGTGACAAGGGAAACGAGTTTCTTTGGTTGGTGGCAAATTTTCAGTTACTTGCACTGCTTTTAGCGTTACGCGTTACGGTCACTCAGCTTTCTTCTTCCCTGGTAGCAAGATATCGTCACGCCTCAAGATTTACGTCCCATTTAATTCAGCGGTATATTAATTAATTATTTGTATGACTTTTGGGAAAATATAAATAAATATCCTAAAATATCTTCAATACTGACTATTGCTGAATTTATTTCTGATTGCTTGATCTGTCTTATGTATACATACGTATATACGAAGAAATTGTAAATAACTCCATGATATCATTTATGGCGTCGTTATTTATGTAAAGAAACAAATTCCACCTCATTTGAAGGTATTATGTATGAAGATTAATTCAGATGAAATTATACCTAACCAACTCGCCGAATAACATTCGCAAAATTCACAATTTAAATGTTGACGAACTCAACATGGCTACAACAAAATTAATTAGATCGTATTACAGATTCCTCATATCGTTATGTAAATCGGTTTTCGTTTTCGCATGTTTCATTGTTATAACACGGACGCGATGACTGACCGCGATTTGTTTACGAGGGAGTCAACAGAATGCTCTCACTTGTGGAGTTAAATTCAAACGTTTTTTAACAAGGTAATTGACCGTAATTGAATGATATGGTTGTATTGTATCTAAAGTTCGCATTTTCTATTCCAATGATTTCCGCTGCAGGTTGCCCATCAGTTATTTTCACACGCTCTTTGTAAACACTAGAGAAACAGAAACAGCTGTATTCCGCGAACGATTCCCATTAAGATCTCGACTCGACATTTATGTGACCTTTTGAAATCGTCTTAGGTAATATTATGCCGCATGTTCACTTTGCGAAACTAATTAGTTGTGTTTAGCGAAAAGATACGAGCGGCCTCGAGGATGCACGCCGCAGAGGTCAAAGAAGGAAACATTCAATTTAATATCATAATCCTTTCTTTTGGCCTTACGTGTAGTAATACATACAAATTTATATTACAAAATGCACTACTTGTTATTCATAACGGTGGGGTACTGCGAGATTAATGTTATTTGGATGTTATTATTTAACACAGCCAAAGCAATGTGAAAAACGGACCATGGCTTTGTTTGTATATTCAATAAACAATGTAGACGAACTATTAATAAAATAACAACTATTTCCGTCACTTTTACAGTTGTTATTTGGTATACGTGAGAGGAAACTACTTTCTTATCATTATCTCAGATAATGCGGTGTTGACATCACGCCTTATCAGACGAGCTAGTAGATACTTTCGTAATAGAGTGCTCGCATTGGTCCTGAGCTATTTATATTGTTTGTTTATGTTTATGAGGCCACGCCTTTGTTTTTACTTTATTTTTGGTTTTAATTAGCTAATGCGGTGGAGCGTGACTGTCGGACCTTAGCGTATCACAGTGCCTCGCCGATCAATGAATGAACGTGACTTTAGGTTTACCCTTGCGTCGGCAGGCGGTGACCCATGCCGGTAATTTAAAATAGCGGTCCGTTTATATAATGGTGCACCTGTGACATTGAATATTGGTCGAGGTTAATCAAAGTAAACCGGGTGACTCACACCTAATAAACTAATGCTTTATGATTATGAAACACAAAAAATATCGAATTATTTCCCTACATTGTTTATAATTAATTAATTTTAGCATCTGTCACGTCACGGAATATGAGATACGTCTTTCTCAAAACTCAAAGTATACCTACTGTTTATTTGTTTGTTTCATTTATAGTTATATAGAATTAGTAGGAGTTACCGTTTATGCATACCACAAAAACTGATATAGTTAATTTGTTTTCAAAATAACAATAGTCAAGACGGTCGAGCTTATTTTTACAACGGCTGGCAGTTCGACGGTGAAAGCGGAATCTAGTTGACATATAACACAATAACATTTCAGGTTAGATACCGCGAGAGAATAACAATTCTGCGCGGCAACCACGAGTCCCGCCAGATCACTCAGGTATACGGGTTCTACGACGAGTGCCTGCGAAAGTACGGTAATGCGTCCGTGTGGAAGCACTTCACGGATCTGTTCGACTTCCTGCCGCTGACGGCGCTGGTGGACGGTCAGATCTTCTGTCTGCACGGCGGCCTCAGCCCCTCCATCGACACCCTGGACCACATCCGTGCGCTCGACCGCCTGCAGGAGGTGCCCCACGAGGGACCCATGTGCGATCTGCTCTGGAGCGACCCTGATGATAGGTCAGTCTATTATAGTCTATTTTTAATTTTTTTAAGTGCTGTTTTATGTGTAAGAGTAAACATGTGTTGACTGGGTAAGGCTTAAACAATTTGTTCTTTTGCATATTTAAACTTACTATACACTTCCATTACACAATACTTAATATTAAATGTTCAACTGTATGAATACATTAAGTTTTATATCAAAATTATATCTTTGATCCAATCATATTTTATCGTCTATCTAGGAATTCGAATCAATATTTGTAATAAGCAGTTACGTTTAGATATCGTAAATTGCTTAATTAACGCGCATATTCAGACAATGTTATAAAACCATCAGTTTATTACATTTATACCACGATAGATAGACAAATTCGTCTCGATCAGCCCTATTTAAGCATCTTTGAATGAATGAAATAGTGGAGTAAGTCAAGGTCACCTCGGCAGCATTTTCCGCGTTGATCAATTAGCCCAGGCGAGATGTGCAAGTTCTAGAGATAATTATGTTGTCTCACTCCAACTGATAAATGCTATCTACGCGCGATGAAAGCACTCATTGATTTTTATGAGTTTTTTGCTCTTTTTACATGTCATTTTGCAGGATAACCTTCTAATTGAAGTGGTGCAAATAGAGTTTTTTCCACAGTGTTTGGAACTGTTGTAAAACTAAAAATTCACAACATTTCAAAAACTTGTTTAACAATCAAAATAGGAGATTCTAAGTACGCGTTTCACACGATTATACCAATTTAACCCTGGTTTACTTGCACTTTTTGCACGTGGAGCGTTGAGTCGAGTAGGTGTAGGAACGAGTGACTCATTATAATGATTAGCACCTACCTAGTGCATGGTGCGGATGATAATTAATTAATGGTCCACGCGCCACTACGGAAAACTACGTAGAATCAAAAAATCAAAATCAAAATATTTATTCAGTAAATTGGCCACATACGGGCTCTTTTACACGTCGGTAATATACAGTGAATCTACTAGCGCTTCGGACAAGACCATCATTGCGGAGAAGAAGCGCCGCAAGAAACTCCAGCAGAAGGTCATTTTTTCAAACATAAAATACAATAATACTTAAAAGTACATTACAAGGTAATAAAGCAACAAATATAAATTATTAGAACTATCACATATAAAAAAAATACAAATTCAAAATTAAAAACATTACAAATAAATGTAAAAATTATCAAGATTACATGTCAAATACATGAAACTAAAAATAATGACTAGGAGAACAACACGACGAGGTCTCTACGTCAAAAGCCATAACTGGAATCATTAACTGAGCAAAAAGTCCTTGCAGACGTGAACAGACCGGACCCCACAAACAGCACCCGTTCACGAGTATGACGCATATCTCAGCCATCGCCTCCCTCAACCATGTGTTCGGGAAGGTGGCGACCCGATCAACGACGCCGCCGTAAGCAAAGACCTTTGAGCGAGCATGACGTGCTCATGCTGCCGGACAACATAAAAGTAATATTGTGTGATATAGCTGTCCGGCGAGAAACATCACAGTGTGCTCTCATTTAAAAGCGTCTTGTACACACAAGAACTAATAAAGATAAAGTACAAAAGTAAACATACAATTTCGTGTTTGAATACACGATAGAACTCCTAGTCGGATGTAATGAATTGATATGCGTGACTCAGGAAAGTGTCAATTTAGAGTAACTAATATTGTAAATCGGTTGGGTTGTCTTTCTCAAAAAAGATCAGGGAATATTTTTTTGTTTGGTGGTTGGAGAGTGATATACATAGGCTCCTTTTTTGGGTTCATGGACACTCTGTATACTGGCGGATACCGTGGGCATCGTGGGCAAATGCTAGTCAATAATTATTATGTATCATTAGTTGAAGCATGTTCAACACATACTGAACTTATTACTAATATAAATATTAAAGGCATTTATGATAAGAACAGGAAACATTTGTCTAGTAAGTGTTATAAATAAAGCATTATTGTAACGGAATAGGTAAATATGGTTAAGCAAAGGGTCTTGTGTTTATGACGCAATTGGATTTAATAACGCTCAAAATAATTTCACTTAAGATTTCTTACATATGGTATGTACATAATGAAATAACATAATAAATAAAATGGTATACCTAATAAATTGGTTTTCAGCAGGCTGGATTTTCAGCCAATAATACAAATAATTTTACATGTGTGAATAATGTAAAGATATTCATAGTGATTGTTAAGTTTTTGCATTTTAATGAAAAATATGGCTGGGCAAATATTTATAAAAGGTAGGTGTACCCAGCAGTAGGCATAACGATGATATTAATGACGTAGTTGTACAAACTTTTATTTAATTAATTCACGTCTGTAATGTCATTCTGGTTAAAATCTTACAAGTTGGAACGGGCTCTGCAGTCATTGTTGTCTTCAATATATTGACGAAAATAAATAATTAAAAGCAGTTTTTTCTGTGAAAAACAGTAGACACGGTGTTAGTTTTCATTCCTTTTAAAAGAACAAGAAAGTTGTTAATTTTATCTGGATAAAATATGCGAAGACAATAATGACGGCTGTTAAAACGCCGAACAATCACCATAAACCAAAGACAAAATAGTGTTAAAGAGCTGATCTGGTGTTATTGTTGGAAGATAATCTCTGTACTTAATGACACTCCTCATTTGAACTCGTTAGATGCCTAACTAAACCCTATGTACGTACAGAGGCGGATGGGGCATATCGCCCCGTGGTGCCGGCTACACGTTCGGCCAGGACATCTCCGAGACGTTCAACCACAGCAACGGGCTAACGCTGGTGTCGCGCGCGCATCAGCTCGTCATGGAGGGCTACAACTGGTGCCACGATCGGAATGTCGTTACCATCTTCTCAGCGCCTAACTACTGCTATAGGTAAGCCGACCTTACCGTGTCCTTGCTTATAACGCATACTATGGCTAAATCAACATGAAAACTAAAGAAACGTGCCGTGTACATGTGAACTAAAAATATACTTTGCTATAAGGTAAAATCTTTTCCTCCGGGTGGGGGATTTGCCATTGTTTTTAGTATACTTAATAGAAACATGCGATTATGGTCTCTCGAGACATGGGGAAATAACATGAGGTTGATAGGTTATAGGATGTAGCAGGCTAGTTTTCCGCAACAACGTATAACCTAAGGTCTGTTCATCCTTACTTGTCTTATATAGTAAACAACTTTCTAACCTCAAAATGAACCTTTTTTGGCTAAAACAGCTATTTTAAACAAAATAAAGCAATCACAGACAATACATTGGCCAAGTCATGTCCAAAATGTTAACTCGGTTTACTTTATTTACGATAAAAGAGCTGTTTTAGCCAAAAAAAGGTTCATTTTGAGGTTAGAAAGTTGTTTACTATATAAGACAAGTAAGGATTACAGTTCTCTATGCTTTTCAGGATGATTATTTATGTTTTAATGTAGAGTATAATAATTAAGTTGCGAAAGAGATAATTTTTTGATGTAACTTTAAAATAATAATAAATAATTTTATGTAATTTTTGTTCTTACATATTTTAACAATTATTACAATTTAAGTGTGTACGCAGAATTTTAAGTTATTCGTCAGAAATGCAGAGAGAGAATAGTCAATAAGAAACTTTAAACATAAAATACCTATATTGTTGATGTTGCCCTGTTTGTATGTAAATACTTTATTGTACAAACGGAAAGTAACAAACAACTTAACTTTTGAGCGATTGGGAAATGTCCTAGTGTGTTTTTGGATTAAGAAGACTTACTGTTTCATAATCAAACTTATTTTAGCAATATCATTATCAGAGTTAAGATTAGTCAGTATTGATTAGGTCTAAGGTCGATCAAACAAATAGCAACCTTATAAAATGGTGATCAATATCACTATTTGGTTTTATACAATATGCCACAATTGGTCTGTGTAATTGAAATTGATTTCATTGATTGCAGATGTAAACCAATTAGTACCGTTTGACACATAACCTCAAATATTCATCAAGCGTGTTTTTATTTAAAACAAGCGTCCCGTCCCGGTGGAATTTTCAATTTCTTTCTTCCATACAAACCTTGTCCTGACAATAACGAACACATATGTACAATATATTTCGGCGATTCATGTGTATTTATATAGATAATAATTAATAGTTATTAAACCTAATATGAAATTAAAGATGAAGTGTAAAAGTCATTGCAAAGACCTCACCTGATCTTTAAAAGTACGTGATATCTGAGTAATAATGGAAAATTGTTTGCCAATTTCAATTGACACAGACTATATAATTACAAGGATTTGTGAACCTGGCATCAAATAATAAAGAGTATATAGAAACTTACCTATTTTTGATATTATGTTGCCAGTATAAATGATGCTTTCATCCAATTATCTATTGTTTAAGCAACCACAGGTACTACCGAAGGATAGGACAATGGATGTTTGTGTCTAACGTGATTGTTTCTGCAGGTGCGGTAATCAAGCAGCCATTATGGAATTGGATGATGCCCTCAAGTACTCATTGTAAGTATTTTACTATGCTTAATTAATTATATATAATGTACCACTGTTTGAGGTGTATTTTACATCGGTTTACGATTTGGGCATGTTAACAAATTGATGTTTTTTTTTTCAAAATATTGCGGCAAATCCATGCATTTGCTATATAGACGTTTCGGTTCTAACCCTTTAAAATATAATATTCAGAGGCCAGACAAACCATTCTATGATAGAACTTGTTTACATAGATTTTAATTTATTCATATAAACTGGAATGACCGGAACTAATCTTTATGGAATGATTATAAGCGCAAAGTGATGACGACGTAAATTTGATCGTGGTGATCATATTTACAATCGGCTCTGCCGATTATCTAACAATGGATATTGAAGTTTATGACCTGCTGAGTGCGCAGATCGGCTACGTGTGTGTTGTGTGTGTGTACTGACGTTGTTTGTGTGTGCAGCCTTCAGTTCGACCCGGCCCCGCGGCGCGGCGAGCCGCATGTCACACGGCGGACGCCGGATTACTTCATGTAGACTGCACGTGAGTATATTTATCTTTTTTTTCTTTACATTTTAAGACCAAATAAAATATTTGAAATACATTTACTTAACTTTTCAAAAGTCGGCTGTTGTGTTGTGTTTAAAATTAAGAAATATTTATGCGAATCGACCCCTTAACTGCCCGCCTAAGCCAATAAGCTGTATCCCAAATTTAATAACCAAAGCATTTTTAATTCTCTTCTTTTAGTAATAAGGTTGATATTGCTACAGGAGTTTTATCTGAGATACTGCGTATTGGATTAGCAGGACAGTTTATTTATCTATATATTTTTGTTTTGTCTTTTAAATTAATACAATGATTGAGATTTAGAGATGAACCAGTAAAATTGGTTTAATGAATATGGGATGATCGTCTATAGATACAGTTAGTAGCACAAGTGAACCAATGTCAATGACTCATATATTTATCGTGTAAAAATTAAAGAAATAAACAGTCTCGCTTGAATACTTTTATTTTAAGAAAATGTACACTATAAACATAATCCTAATCATTAAGTTGGACATCACCGTAATAATTTTTTATACTAAAATTAACATTGAATCAGTATTGCACCACATATTTCTTAGAAATTTTACAGTATTAATATTTTGTCCATAGTCCTTTAGCTTTTTTCACTGCAGCCAAACGTTTACCCATGCCCTTTACCACTTTTTCACAGTACGCAGGCGACAGTAACTCCCATTGTTCTTGTACTCGATACCACAATACGTATAATGACGATGGTGGTGAATCGTAGTTATTCACTAACGCTTTTTTTAACATAGACCATAGGCTTTCGATTGGATTTAAATCCGGACTTTGAGCTGGCCATTCCAAGACATGAAAACCCTGTTCAGACAACCATTTTTTAACAACTTTTGCAGTGTTTTTAGGGTCATTATCATGTTGAAACCATATTTCATTGATTGGGAACGGCATATTCTCCAGTGTTTCCCCTAACTGCCTCTTCAATATGTCAAGATAGATCTCTTTGTTCATTATCCCATCAATTTTACGAATAGAACCAGGTCCAAAACAAGTCATACAGCCCCACATTTTGATATTACCCCCTCCATGTTTAACAGTTTGTATGAAATCTCGCATGTTCATCCCTTTTCCTTCTCTTTTCCAATTCCATTGACGGCCGTCCGTTGAGTATCTGTTAATTTTAGTTTCATCTGATAAAATTACCTTGGCCCAGTCATCGTCTGTCCACGTTTGGTACTTCTTAACAAAAGCTTTTCGAGCTTTTACATTTTTCTTACTAATTAACGGTTTCTTTTTCTTCTCCACTGCTCGAAATTTTGCACCCTGAAGACTTCTTATCACTGTCCATTTACTTACTACCTTTCCTGTTTGTTTTCGTAAGAGTGAGGCGGCATGCGATGTGGATTTTGCTTCTCCAGTGACCATATAATGTACAATTCTACGCGTGTCTTGCGGACTTAACTTTTTTGTTCGCCCTCCTGTGTTATTCTTCAAAGGTTTTGTACATTTTTGTCTCATTCTCTGCACAGCCGACTGGCTTACGGTTAATTTCTTGGCTATTTTCCTAGTCGACAGCCCTTCCTCCAACATTTTATTAATCAAATCATTGACAGGCTTAGAAAATGGTCTCATGGCTAACGTTTTATTATTTATTAACAACGAAGTCAATAAATTCAAGAGAAATCGTGAATGATAACATGACAGATCATGAAAATAAATGCACATCGGATATAAGTTTAGTTTTTAGTCCAATTCATCAAACGGCCTGGTACCAAAAGAGGTCGGTGCAAAATTGATTCAATACTAATTTGACCTTTTAGATAAAATGCATTACTTCAATCTGTAATTATGTAATGGCAGACTATCTCTACATAGTATACTAACAGAAAATAGTAAAATATCAAAATATTTTTTTATCGTTTTTATGTAAAGTTAAAGTACATGTCAGAGTAGTGAACATTGGTTCACTTGTGCTACTAACTGTATACTGGACAAGAGCAAACCGTTTTGATTGCTGTAAAATTACCTTCATAAAATTGAAATCGCGATATGATGGCAATGATGTAATGATAAATAGAAAAGCTGTTCGTTTTTGGAGTTTCTGTTACCTATCGCTTTTCGGGCGCTAGGGAGCCGGTCGAGCGGGATTTTCGATACTTCATACGTCCGCAACCGAACGCGGGGATTGCGTGCCCTCGACCAAACCGACTCGGGCCGTCCCAGTGAGGTCGGTCCGAGGGGGGCGCGGTAGTATATTTTCATCTCCTGTTCGGGAAGTTTAATTTGAATGGGTAGATAGCCGGGTGGAAAATTGCGTTTTCACCTCTATGGTGGAAAGTTTTTTTTTTATAGTTAAGATTGGTCACGGAATCTAAGATAATTGAGCTACGTCATATTATTAAAATAAAAGCTTTCCATATATCTAAACTCGGCTATACGTTAAACGGCGTATCGCATTTATTACGATATAGGTTTATATTAAAATCATTTTACTTTTATTGCATGTATTTTTTTCGCAATTACAGAAAATTAACATTTAAAATTATTCCTCTATTCTGCTGCCCGCCATAATGCCATGATGGGTCAATCAACTTTTTTACCCACACTTTTATTTTACCGGATTTCTATAAACATGTTTGTTTTTAAATATAATATCACTGCTTATTTTCGTTTTTAATGATGTAGTCATTTTACTAGTTTATCAATCTATCTTTTTCAAATACCTATCCATATCTTAATTTCTAAAATGTGTGAAAATTGGGTAATTACGTGTCTATTGAGTTACTGTCCGCGAATTTGTGTGATAAATAGTGAATTGTCAACCGAGTTACCACATTTTTATTACATACATTTTTAAACAATATATTATAATTTGATTTATAAAAGGAGTTAATGATATTACTACAATTTAAAAATAATTTCACTTAAAATAAGTCCCCAGATTTTATTTATTAAAATCTGAACAGCGGGCAACAGACAGAAATGTGTGGGTAAAATGGTTGATTGACTCTGATAACATAGCATGACACTTTTTTTCACGTTTCGGCAGGGCCATTTAGAAAATACACATACTGCCAACATTAGAAAAGTTTAATCGAGTCGGTCACGACCGAGGACCTTTATACAACACTGAAGATTGAACGCCGAATATCCGTTCGAAACAAGAAATTTGACCTTTATTACGTCACGAATATATTTCATCTCTTTTATAAAATGAGCGTGTAGTATTTTACTTTCCTCACAGTCGAAATGAAAAGTAGCTCGGGTGAAATTACCGATTTCCCCTCGAATTATTGGCGCCCTCGCTTCGTTCGAGTGCCAGAAATATTTCGGGTGAAACGGGTCACTTTCCAACTAATAATTAACTGCGAAACTGTCGAATCCTTTCTGTTTACATTTTTTTTCAATCGGCGGTTTCTAACGAAAACGCTGTCGATAAACGATCGGGAATCGCTCGAAACGAAACCTTTACGCTTACGATTCGTTCCGTCCGCAGAGGAGGCGCAGTTGAAGCAGTGGGCGGGCGGCGGCGCGCGGCGGGCGGCGCGGCCCCCCCCTCCCCGCCGCGCCGGGCCGCGCCGCGCGCGCCGCCGCGCCGTGCTCAGCCTGGCGCGCGTCGCGCAGTGGCTCGCCTCCGTCTGACTCCAGGGAACCCCCGAGTCGCCGCCCGGCGGATCTGTTCCTCCCGTCTGCGTCGAGCCCGACCCGACCGAGCGGCGCGATCGCCGTTTCCGATTCTAAATTCGCCCGCGGCCGGCCCCTTAAATCTGCCCTCCCGCGAGGTCGCCGGCGGCCTTCCTTTCGAGAGGCGGCGTCCGCGCCGTTTTCGGGCCCGAGCGGGGGGCCCCGAGATCTACTCGATAGATTATAGAAATTTAGAGTCGGGCCGCTCGAAAGTTCTAGTTTCACCGCCTCCCGCGTTCGGATAGATCCGCCGGAAGCGAATCGCGCCCCGGCCGAGAACGTCGCTGAGATCTTTCGGTATTCAGTTGTGACTCGACAGCGTGCTCTCGTTTGTCGAAATCGTCAGTCGCCCCTGAAATATTACAGAGAAGATATTGTTAAAGTTACGATTGAGTATGTCGCGTTTACGCGACGCGTCTCGTGTCCGTCGCTCGTGCTAGTTCGGTTCGGACGACCGTAGTTACGGGAGTCTTATTGATTTCGCACCCGCCCGGAGGCCGCATGTCGATCGATCTCATCGACGTCCCGAATATTTGTATTGTACTCGCGGTTACGGTTACGTAAATTATCCGACTTGACCGCTTTAAATTCGCACACTGGCTTCAAAAGCCGGTATAAACTACCATTGGATTGTAAAATGCACTAGAATTCTGTAAAATAATATCACGCTTGTTCCTAGCATGAGTAGTTGCAAAATTTTGCGTTTCTTTACCTTTGTGTAGTGGCCGCTTTGCTTTTGAAGCGAGTGACTCGTGCTTTGCGTGTGCTTCCTTGTCAAGTGTTGTAACCGCCGCAACTTGCCAGTGGAAACACATGCTTACCACCTAGTTATTATAGAAAAAACAAACATAAAATTCAGTAAATTCTCTTATGTCAGATGTGTTTTGATTATGTAGCGCTATTAAAACCTTTTTTAAAATATTATTAGATGTTCTTAAAGTATGGCGAGGTAAACTAATGTCCAATAATTTAAAATTGCCGAGTTCCCTGGAGCGTGTCGCGATCAGTGCCTCCCAAGTTTATAAACTCGAACCCCGCTCGGTCGTAATTCGCGGATGCGTTCGATATTGTAATCCGGGCGGCGCCATCCCTATATCTCACTCAAGTCGACTCCATTACCGACATTCTGGCTAACAACAAAATAGCTTATTAATTATTACTTTCCGTACGAAAAGTTCTTGTGATGATAATTATTGTGAACGTAGAGTGGCACGGTTCTCAACTCAATAATATCAAAAGCATGTCGCTAACGGAGTCCACAGTGAGTGCAACACGCGACCGCCAACTCCGGCGCCCGCGGGCGTTGGCGTCGCTGCGGTAACAGTTAGTTTTAGCATAATTCCTGTTCTTGTGTCTACTTATTCAGCTGTAGAGGAGCGCCCGCGCGACGTAATTTATGCTGGTATGTTCATTATAATCTGTCCGACAGACCTATTGTATGTATACTTATGTATCAAAGACACTTAGACCTCATTAAACAGCGTGCATTTGCTATCACAGTCGTTTTATTTCGCTACCGACGACAGTGGCCATTGACCGCAGCCGCGATACGCGCCGTCAATGGACATACCACCATAATGAGCCGCGGCCGCCGCGCCGGCACGTGCCTTCGACGAGATGCCCCACGTCTCATCTCTCACTAGCAGCCTAGTAGATTGCGTATGTTCATTGGTGTCTGGTTCAAGCCATGTGCCCCGGCTTCGCTGAGCTCGTGTCATATCACATTCGTTGCGCCCGCATCGTGTCACGAGATCACGACACTACATTTATAATTCTTTTTGCAAAACTAGGTTACTGTAGATCAAATCCTGTGAAGTCCGTTTTATATCTTTTATTTTTTGTTGAACTCTTTTATAAATAACTATTAAATTAATGTCTATTATTTGATAGCAAATTTTAATATTATTATGGACTTTGTTTTTACACGCGGCAATCCTATAGAGCCCCGTTCGCGTACGTTGAGCGTGCGCACGAGTGCACCCGTGTGTTCCGCGGTCGTCCGGTACAACGCGCTCCTTTCACGACAGAATGCTAGTTGAGAGTTCTCAAGTAGCTACAGTTTACAGTTCACTCATTATGTCTGCCCCGCGTCCTGCGCCCTGTGCCCCGTGAGCTCATTCTGTCGTGAAACGCACAGGCGGAACATGCATTTTCGAGATTAATTTTCTAAATTCCATTTCTCGTGCCACAGTCCTTTTACAACAGTAAAACAAAAAGTTTCACGTTCACACGAGTGTAGATTAACACTTTTTTAAATTTTGTAATCACTTATTATTTTAGGTAATCTTGTAAATACCTAAAGATCAAGGCATTGCATAAGTTGTTATTATTTAAAAGTAAGTTCAGAATGTCCTGAGATTTGTAAAACTTTTTTTAACTATGTAAAGGCAAGGTAAGTTATGAAATTATAATAATAACGTTTTTATATGATGAACGTAAAGTAATGAAATCGGGAGTGTTTTGTAAAGTGGGCGTCCCATGCCCGGCGGTTCTTCGATGACTGATCAGATCTAGGTCCGTTCGTCCGTCGTCTGCTGTACCGACGTCGGAACACTCATTCAGGCGTTTAGTAAAGCATTTGTTTTGCGTAGAATTTACTTACATGAATTACTGTAATTTATTCCATTACTTATCTAAAATTTTATAATTTCGACAAAGTCTTTTAACCGGACTGTTTGTCGCGACTTCTGTTGATAATTAATTCGTGGTTCCAGGCTTACAAAAATATTATAAAATGTTGGTTTATATACTTACTTCTAAATCGCACTTCGATTGAAACGCGTGAGTAACGAGTTATACAAAGACTTTACCCACCAATGTCACCTGAAGCCGCACGTTTCGTTGATCTAAGTATTAAGTATGTAAGTTGTAGGTAAAAAAAGTAATTATATTACCCAAAAATACAAAAAAAGAGTATGTATGATGCAGAGCTTCGTTTGAGCGAAATGAACAAATTAGAACTTAATTACTGTACGCATAAGGTTGATTTGACTGCTAAAATTTTGGTGTTTTATTTCCCCCGTTCGAAGCTCGAATAAAATTTATATTAAGGCTTTCCTTGCAAACGGCATGTAATTATAAATAACTGTTATAGTAATGACATTTTGTAAGACCCGAGTTTCGATTTTACTGAGGATCGTGGGAACCGCATATATACGCTAATGATAAGTATAGACCCGAGAGTCCCTATGGCCGCGATGTCAATGTAAACAACCGGATACATACATTTATTCTTGCAACTGTATTATGCCTGTTGATAGGAGAATTAGATATTAAATAAAATTAATTCTAAACCACGACTTTTATTTGGCTGCCTCTTATGTCGAATTTCACCAACAGCTGTCAAACTGTATGAACTAACCAGTCGATTAACATTGATTAACATTTAACATCGTTTGGTGAGATTGGTACAGATGTAGTGAAATATCCCTTCACATCGTATTGTCTCGGAAATGTTCGTATTTGTCATGGTACTTCAGTCTGACTCAGTACCCATCAAGACAACGTGGGGGAACGTCGCATCGCGAGTGATAATCGATATAGAGTGGTTAATACCAGAGTTTTTTTTTTAAATTAAGATAGGTTTTTTTTCAGTTCTTTTTAATAGTCATGCCGAAAGCATTAAGACCTGGGAAACGTTAAGATCGACAAGAACATTTAAAACATCGGCTTTTTAACTGTTCGGCATCGCTATTTTAACCCAAAATGTATTCACTTTTTTATATTTAAACACATACTCATGGATATATTTACTCATTTACTCTGTGAAAATCTATTGTTCTATCACCTTCTCTATCTATCTATCAACACTATTGTTTACTTCCGAAAGGAAATCTAAAAATGAGTTAAAATTGCACATTTACTGCACATAGTGCCTTTGTATTAATTACAAGACGTAATACCATGATAATGTTTCTAGTTATACTTGCAAAACGGCCGGATTATGGCCGAAAATCAACAGTTTTATTGTAAAACATCACTCACCTGTGAAAGCTTATATTTTGTGGATCATTTTCTTTATTTCCCATTCGGGATTTACACCCACGAAATACACACGCCATTCCACGCCATTCCACTTAAATACTTCACTGATAACTTGTCGAAGAAATATATTTTCGGAGAATTATTTTAAAATTCCGACGGATGGGCGCACAGATCGCGAACAAAAACAGTAATCCGACTAAATTAAGTGACACTTTCTCTTAGGTCTTTATCCGACTAGCCGCTTATTCTATCCCATTCGTCTTAATTTAGTAGGGTTCACATGTCGGGTATTGACCAATAAAAATTGGCTACAAAACTGCGTTGTACACAGAAGAAAAAGGTGGTACGCTTGACAGTTGGCTACACGGGATCTAGTGTTTTCCTTCATCTTTGAATTCAAACATGTCACTTAATCATTCAATAATTCATAGACACGTCGGCATCATTCGGAAGTAGACGTGAGTTCCGAGTTTTCACGATGTGAAAGGATTATTCACTAGATCTGTACTTAGTCTTACACTAGGTAAAGGTTTATCAAGAGTTCTACGGCTAGCACGTTTCCGCGACTCGTTTGGTCCCTCTGATATTCCTTTTTGCAGCGATAAAGACTCTCAGAGCGACAAACAAAATGATGGCACGAATGAGTGAAGTATGCAATAGTAAGGGAATAAAGTGTTTCATTATATCTTAAGGTTTTCAGTCTGCATGAGTGCGAACGACTGGTTCAAGAGTTGCGAGTTTAAAGGTGCTTTTCCACAGGCGAGGCGAAGAGAGACGAGAATTGAAATTTGTATTAAAAAAAATCAATTCCTTCCTCGCGCGTCTTCGGTGGAAATGGTTTTTTTGATACAAATTAAAACTCTTGCGCCGCCCCGTCTCTCCGGTGGAAAAGCAGCTCACACTTCGGGTGAGAGAAAAGTGAACAAAAATGTTCTAAACTTTGACTTTATTATTGACATTTAACCTCAGCAGACGGCTCAAGTTCAAGGTTTAAAGAGACTTTGTTTCGTATCAATGAGGTGTTAAGGTGCATACCATGGCAAACATGTCTTGCGTTGGACACATTTTGTATTCGCCGTAAGGCGTTCAAAAAGTTAATCTTATCTACGAAACAAAGTAGCTTTTTAATCTTGAACTTATGTCGGCTGTAGCCGTCGTGGCGTCAGGGCACGACTTTTAGTTGACGGCCAGGGCCGGCTGTGGCATTCAAAAAGGTTAAATGTCAATAATAAAGTACGAGTTTGGAAAAATTTAATTCCTGACAATTTACTCTTGTGGACTAAACAGAAGCACATGAGGTTCACGTTCTTCTGTCAAGTCTACCTTGCTTTATAATTTGTAAATATTAAGTAATACCTATGACACTGGCCTGTCTACAGTGTCCACCTCTCACGGTCGGTATACTAACTGGTTTTTCCGGAAGGTAATAAAAATGCGCTGTTCAAGAAAATAAGTTTATTATTAAAAACTATTCTCGCGATTCGTGTTTGTGTATCTGTGGTATCTGATACACTTCAATACTGAACTTGGGTGTCGTCACTTTGAGCACATGGTTTCTACTTGGTTCTACGCCGAACTGTCTATTATATACAGCAATAATACAAAATATAGGTCATTATCGGCGACATGTAATTTGTTAAACATGGAAACAATTTACAACCCTCATCGTTTTATACAATGTAAAACTTAAGTTGCGTCTAAATTTTAAAGCAAAGAACAAAACATATTCTAAACAAGAATAAACGAGGGTTTACCCTGTTTAGGCTACTACTGTTCCTATATACCATAATCAGAGAGCGAGGGCATGTATTTTTTATATCAGCACGTTTAAGGCCTTGATATCGCTTTAACGTTGTTGGCCGCGTACAGCGCGCGTGACGCTGAATGCCGCGTCAGTACTATGATGGACTCGTCACACGCCACCACGCGTCGAACGTCGCTTTAACGTTCTACCAAGACCAAGATCCAAGACTTAGTGCAAAAATAAAAATATTTTTACTAACCCTAAATATTTTAATGTAAAATTTACCAAAAATAAAAATTTATTACTTCCGTAGTAAGTAGCAAGAAAAACATGAAAAAATACAATTTAGAAAATTTTAGAATGTCATACATTCACTATAACTAAACCTTATGTCAAAACGAAGAATCTTAAAAACTTTCCTAGCATTTACTATCTAATGAAATGCCACAACCTCATACAAGTTACTTATTTTGTTGCCTGCTCAGACACCTCGAGTAAATGATAAAACAAATAAATAAGTGAAAGGCCTAAAAATATGGAATGATTAGCTTAGTTGTAACTTTAATTATTATTTATATTGACTGCTTAAGTAATTCTGGTGTTGTGCGTATAAATAAAGTAATCATTTTCCTAACTATTAATATAGGCTTACATTACACTAAATAAAACATATTGTCTAGTTAGGTAGATATAATATTTTGTAGCCCTTTAAAGGTGTTTAATTAAGAATAAATACTGTACCTATATATTTTGGTAAGAAAGGTGCAAATACCGTCAAGGTATCCTTAAAGCTATAACCAAGCTCCACATTATTAAATAAATTAGTTTTTGTCATGGTATCTTACAGACCTTACAGTGCAAGAACATGTTTTGGACCCGGGCCTCTATTCCTCGCGCTAAAACCAAATTGCTTTGAACATGTTATCGTATTATTTTTCCGATAGCTCTTATTTACTTGCCAGGCATGGCGGTCGAGTTAACCTTTTGAACGCCATACGTCGAACACAAAATGTGCCACCCACACGCCAAACATGTTTGCTATGCTATGCAAATTACACCTTATTGCTACCAAACAAAGTCTCTTTTAATCTTGAACTCTTGTCGGCTGTAGCCGACGTGGCGTCAGTGGCACGACTTTTATTTGACGGCCAGAGCCGACTGTGGCGTTGAAAAGGTTAAACACAATACCATAATATGTCAGAGGCAATACGGTTTTACCCGATAGAATAGAGGCCCAGATATCTATCGCTGTTTAATTAAGCCATATAACTAAATAAATACAGGTATAGTTGAAACATAATTTGCACTGATTCATCTATAAAAACGAAAAGTTCTATTTCCTGAACTATACTTTAGGCGGCCTTTACACTGAAACTTACGACTTACCTAAGTAGGGACGCAGCTATTAATTAGAAGTAGATAGAAATATTTTTTTCTTATTCTAACAGATAGCTGCGTCCCTACTTACGTAAGTCGTAAGTTTCAGTTTAAAGCCGGCCTTACATACATTGCGTAAATACAATATAATGTCAAAAAGTAGCTTCTGCAATAACACACGGTAAATCATTGAATGATTTACGAGTAAATAGTGGGAACGAAGATATAATACGTTAAATAAAAAATGTGTCAATTCTAAAATACTGTTGAAATTCAAAAGATAACAACTATGCATCAATATCAGTCACGAGACTATTTCGTACCTAGTGATAAAGAGAATGAAGAATGTCAGTAGGTACACCAAATCGCTTGAAACTTTGTAGCAGTACTACTTTTTATTTTATTCAAAAAGACTCGGTAGTTTTGATTCTATGAACGTTTAAAATTTGGGTCAATAATATTAAAGCGCGCGGGGGCCATCTTGCTGGGGTGACGTCATCGCTTAACAGCGGTACGCGCCCTTATATGAAAAAGTAAGTTTACAGGGCTATAACTTTTTAACCGTTATAAGTAGCCAGTTGAGATGGGCCCCTCTTGGGATTTGATTTATTGTTCATTGTACATTTTAAACGATAGATTTTATAATAACACGTCTTCTGTGAAAAATTCAACTGTCTTCTTATAACGGTTAAAAAGTTATAGCCCTGTAAACTTACTTTTTCATATAATGGCGCGTACCGCTGTTAAGCGAAGATAGCCCCCGCGCGCTTTAATATTATTGACCCAAATTTTAAACGTTCATAGAATCAAAACTACTGAGCCTTTTTGAATAAAATAAAAAGTAGTACTGCTACAAAGTTTCAAGCGATTTGGTGTACCTACTGACATTCTTCATTCTCTTTAACACTAGGTACGAAATAGTCTCGTGACTGATATTGATGCATAGTTGTTATCTTTTGAATTTCAACAGTATTTTAGATTTTTTTCATATAAGGGCGCGTACCGCTGTTAAGCGATGACGTCATCATCCGTGAGCGCTAGCCGCCGGTTTTCGAGCGCCGCATACGAAGTTTAAAATTTAATATCTCATAAACTATTTGACGTATCGAAATGATTTTTTTACAGCTATTTTTAGTTTTTAATGAATAATACGGTAAGCCAAAAATCTAAACTGGCTGACATTCTCTATTGAATATTAAATACCGCGAACAGCGAATCTATGACCATTAACACCGAATCGACCAGCTGTCACACTGACAGGCCGAGAGGGATGCAGCATGCAGCTATTTGTTAGAATGAGAAAGTTATAAACATATCTCACTCCAACAGATAGCTGCATCCCTCACTGTTGCTTTGGCGGGAGCCTTTATAAAAAGCCTCCGTTACAATTTAATTGGTATCATTCTTCCACAATCTTGCTTTGGCTGGTTATTTTTTGTCTTAAAAGTATGTCAGCGTCTATACGAAGTTGCTTAAAATAACTTTGTATGCTAGTAATAGTATTTATGGAACGTTAAAATTGACGGTAGAACGCGTCAGCGCGGTTAGAAGTCTAGCCATTACGGATATACGGATGGTCCTCTAAACAAATTATTCATAATTCTGGGGCCCTAGTGAAAAAGGGTAAAAGTCGACTTAACTCGTAACAAAAAAGAGTATATCGTTACCTTAGTTAACACTTGTACTAATTACATTTGAAAAGTTATTGTAATTAGCATGTTTGTGCACAAATAATAAGTTCGAAAATTTACTGGCAAAAAAAAATCATTTAGTACGATTGTGCGCTAATGTATCGATATACAAGAACGGAGTGTACTAGACTTAAACCCTTTTTCACTTGATCTTCAGGAGAGTTATACCCTTTTTCACTAGGACCCCAGAATTTTAGAATTGGCTAGCTAAGAAATTAAGAGCAAAATTGCACAGTTCACTTGTTATAATTATTTCGATAATCACGTAACATTATACCTACGTAAGTGTATTCGGAAGATAACATAATCATACATTAACTATATCCTGCTGGTTCAGTCTCTGGATTACAAA
The DNA here is from genome assembly GCA_946894065.1 of Acleris literana. Lineage (NCBI taxonomy): Eukaryota > Metazoa > Arthropoda > Insecta > Lepidoptera > Tortricidae > Acleris > Acleris literana. Next base: position 6,738,740 of record OX335684.1, on the reverse strand, counting down.
TAACTACGCCAGTGTTTTTGTTTATGATTAAAATAATAATAAAAGCAGTTAAAAAAAGATCAAATTATAAATCATAAACATTTATTAAAAAACTTATCCTGGTCTTGCACTGTCCGTCTGCTTTCATAGTCACGTTATACCTAATTAAGTTTTAGCGTTAAATCTTTAGGCATTCGCAATTATCAAGCCAAAAATCTCTGAGAAAACACTCAATGGTCTTGAAAGTAAACTCGTGTGCCGCTGATTGTTCGTAGGTTGCACTTAAAATGTTGAGCCTTATGCTCTGACAAAATATACTTCAAATTGCACATAAGTATGATTTAGTCAATGACAATTATAATGTCCATCATAAACAAAAACATCGACGCCTACCTATCGCTAACCAGTCACAAATCTGTATCTAAAACCCATTGTCATATTTTTCATTAGACTAAATAATCCGACAGTTAATTTATGATTTATTTCAAATGTATTAAAACTGGGTTTAAACAAATTTTGTTTGCATTTTCTACCAAAAGAACGACTCCGTGAACTGTCAGTTTACTTAGTCTAATAAAATATACGACTATAGTGACCCAAGTCCACAAGAACGTTTACAATATTCTAGAATATAAACTTTCAGCAATAAGCAGTATATTCGCGTGCTAAACCAAATAGACTTGGGTTATTTTGGTTCTCAGTTCTCACATATCCATTTCCATTCCGGTCGGAACCTCGAACTTATGACACGTTCATGCCGGTGTCTAGCTGCAGCAACTGCTTCATCAGCTCGTAAGTAGAGAAGGAGGTGGCCACCATGGGGATCGCGCGGATGTAGTTGATGCTCATGCCGCGGTACAGGCCTCGGGCGATGCCGTTCTCGCGGTAGATCAGCGTGAGAGTCTTCACCATGCCGTTGCTGTTTTAGAAATACATAGAGAGGCTTAAATGGTATGGTTGAATTTAGAAGCAGCTGTACATTCTAGTTCGTCGTCACAGCTATTAACATACTAAATTTAAACCAGTCTCAATTTGATTCGTTAGTGTGACAAAGTATTATACTGGCAGATTTACACGATGAAAATTTTGTGGAGCCAAAATCTCGCTACCAATTACTGGCATGGCAGGCGCAGGACGGTCGTTGACACGGTGCTAGTGTTCAGAGCAGTCTCTCTACAGACACCCTAGTTTACTCCACGAAGGCGTGCCAGCGCTTGGCGTGACGTGTTTAGGTACACGAATCCAAAAAATTGCGGGGTGATACGAGGGACGCGGGTGGAGGACACTGGCGTCAAAAAATAGACGCGTGCCCTAGTAAAATTGGCGCGGAACTGTTTATATGGTACCGTATCTTGTGCTAGTGCCGGCAGCGAGATATTGGCGCCTCAAAATTGTCATCGTGTACTTGCCATAATGTACAGCTACGTCTGAGTTCGACTGTATGTCTTTTATCAAACAGATCAAGTTAATAATCCAATCACATCGATTCGTTTTTTCTTGATTTCCAAATCTGCTTATCGGTGGGCACGGAAGCCAACTGGGAAAGCAAGATTAATTTGTAACTTATCCGACAAAATATATTGTTTGATTATTCACTACATCTGTATAAGAGGATAGGTAATCCACATTTCGAAAGCAGCCTATGAGTGTAGTAGTGTGTCAATTTTATAATAAATTTTTCAGATTGTATCTGAGTTAGGTGTAATTTGCTATCGTCATTAATTTGTACACACATGCCAATCTGGAAATAAAATGACAATCTGGGTTTTTTTCTATGGTTTAGCCCGTCTTGCTTGATTCGACGCTATAACAGCTCTTCTGAGAGCGTGTCGATGGCCTAGTGGCTTAGGGGGGTCGACACGTGATCGTAAGGTACAGAGTTCGAACCCCAGGCCCCGCGGTCACGAATAACCAATGAGTTTTTCTAACTTAAGTACACCAACCGATGCTCTTACGGTGAAAGAAAAACATCGTGATGAAACCTGCAAATTCGAACAGCTGAGTGTGGAAGACGGTAATTGCACAAAATATACATGGCTGCCTCAACCCCTTCTTGGAAGCGAATGTTGGAACGCAATGGCAGAGCCTTGAAATCATTTAGTTATGGGTAAAAAAACCAAGACATTTTATTCTTACCCCGGCGAAGGCGTCATACTCTATGGTTAAATGCGTTAACGCGTGATAAGGTATTTTTAAGCACCTTGTGTGTTTATTATGTTTGATGGCGAACTGTACAAACCAGAAAGCCGTTTGAAGATATATTGGACTGTACTTTGTAAGCATTATAGAGTATAGATCCCGTCACATAAAAAGGCCGCTGACCTTGAATGTAGTTGTTTCGTAACTCAATTAGAATAGAGTCCATATTTGAGTGAACGCATCCAAGATCAGCGGTCTTTTTACTTGATGCTCCGTATTAGTAGATTTCGTTAATCAGAGGAATCACAACAATAGTCAAAAATCTATAAAAAGGCTCGGCCCAGGGTTTTGTTTTTTTACGTATAATTTCCTTTGCTATTGTAGAAAAGGTTTGCTATCCGCTGTTATACTGCGTTTGTTAAGGTCGTTTACTAAATGTAAACAAACCAAGTCACGTGGCTATGTTAAACGGCCAATCAAAACGGACCTGTCGAGCTTCGACGTATCAGTGTTCTGCATGTATTGGCTGACGAACTAAATCACGTGGTTTCTTGTTTACATTTAGGTCCTTAAAGTAATGGGGCGTATATACCACTTTCCACCAACGGCTATGAGAAGATATACATTAAAAATAAAAACCCCCTGGGTCGCCGTCGATTGTTTTTTGAAGTGCAAGACAATGTGCAGGTCATTTTAACCACGTTTGCTTCCGACTATACCTTACTTATTAGATTTAAAATAAAATAAAATACAAAAACGTATCCCATCACCAAAATACAGCAAAGAAAGTGTTTACGAGGAAAAACAAATACATTAAAATAATATAGAAAATCAACCTACCTCCTTCAATGTTGCCATCACCATGTGCAAAATTCATGCAATAAGAAAATACATTTTTATTATCGTTATCCCAGTGCAGGTGCCAGGACATGCAAACACTCGTAAATATAATAATTATAATGTAATGGATAATACATTGAATACACTTTTAGTACATTTAAACATCGACGAACTATTTAGATATACTATTTTCTCTCGTCTCGTTACCTGTAAATTATCACAAATACTCGTAGATATAGGTACAATGAATGAGTAGTACTTTTAATACACTTTTACTGCCCTCCGAAGCCAAAAAGCGGTATCTCAAATTTATTAGCCAAAGCAGATTTAATCCTCTACTGCTAGCAATAAGGTTGGGATTGCTACAGGAGTTTTATTTGAGATGCCACCATTTGGATTAGCAGGGCAGTTTAGTACATTTAGATAAACTATTGTGAATCGTTACCTCGAAATAAATAAATATCATTGTTAGTCACATAAAGGTTATTACTTACATAAAATAAATTAGAATCTGGCAAGTACGCTACAGTTATTTTATGTTAAATTTACTATTTAGGACAGGTATAAACACTGATTATACTGATCCAAATTGTATACTCTTGTTTTGTTGACTGACATTCGTTTCATTTTTGAAAGACATGTTTTTCTAGGCGAAGGGGTTAAGTTTTTGTGATAGTCACCAATCTAACCTAACCTAACCTTTAAATATCATGGCTTTAGCAGAAAATAGCGTTCGATGAAGTGAACTTCGGTGAAGTGATACATTCTACTTCACACTGATACTGATACAGTGATACTGTTGATACTGTATACTTTGTTTCCTTTTTGTGTTATATGTTTTGTATCAAATTTTGTCAATAAATTTATTTCTATTGTATTCTATGAAATGTGCGTCGGCAAAACAAGGGGTTACCAATCCAAAGAAGCCCATTGTATCCACCATTCCGTTAAATTAGTTAGATAATATTGTTGATATGACCGGCTTTCTGCGTCCGTAAATTCGGGTGAGATTAGACCGTATTGAGTTTTATCCAGACGGCCAGTCCTTACAGGTAAATGAATAAAAAACGTCGGAGCGTTTAGACTGATACTGACCGCGTTCGCCTACGATACGCAATACGATTGGATTAGAGAACACACCCGCCGTGAGGATAAAACTTAATACGCTGCCGCTGCCGTTGCTAGTATAAGCATTTTACATTTAATGTGGTTACCAATAGAGTATACAATGCTTTGACTACTACATTTCAGTTAGTCGCCTTCTTTGGTTACGGCAGAACCGCCTTGACACATTCCCAGTCACTATTACCAAACTGTCAGCAATTTCAATGCGGTAAGTCCGACTAGCCAAAAACTGCATCCAAAATACAATTTGCAGCTGGATCGCAGTTTACGAGTTTATACAGACCATCTCAATATAATCCAAATCAGCCAGTCCTCTTTTAATTCATACGAAACGATATATTAAGATCGTCGGTCACCGTCGCTTAGAACAGAAGCCTTTAACGAAGAGAACCAGCCAGCTCGTCATAGAACAGCTGCTACCTCGACCACCAGTCGCTCTGACCCGTCCACTCACCCGAACTGCGCCGTGGCGGGGTCCATGCAGGCCAGCTGCATGCGGCGGCGCGTCACGTCGAGCGGGTAGGACACGCTCTGCGCCACCGCGCCCGCCAGCCCGCCGCAGAACAGCTTGCCCGGCACCGTCAGCACCAGACCGCCTGTCGACAACGTAAGGACATAAATATTTGTTCGCCCGAACAACCTTACGATTCCCCTTCCTTACTCCGTAACGCCTGACCAATCCTGCTGAATACTGTTCATGTTCTAACAAAAAATGGGGTTTGCCTCGACTACACTTCTACTAAATTTCATGAAGATCGAAACAACGACCTATGGGTGCTGTCTCAATTGACTCTTAGACTTCACTTCGTTCTCTCAAAAATCAGAAGCCGTATTATACGGTGTCAAAACCTGGTTCCAAGCAGTGAAGGGGACTGTTATAACGTTATCCATTACTCTACCTTCAGGTCAGGTCTTAACAATAATACGCGGCGCTGCCAACAATCTTACAAAGTGCGGTCAAGTGATATTTGCTAGGTCACTGGTCCAGCTAAACGGTAAACGTGAAAGTGGTAAAAGGTAAACGTGAGCTGATTGGATGAATGGATGTGCTATTCATCCAATCAGCTCACGTTTACCTATTGCAGGGCATATGCCTCATCTCTCTCGCGCTTAGCTGTCCGGTCCTGCTTACCTCATCCAGCTCTTTCCTCACAATCTAACCAGACCATCTGATCACTACACAGAAACACTAACTACTGAATAAATTAATTCTACCCTCCAAAGTCAAAAGGCAGTATAAGCATATGGACATCGTTGTTTTTTTGTTATGGTAAGCTGTAGAAAGCGACTGACCCGTGTTCCTCTCGCACTTGCGGCACAGCGTGGTGGGCACGTACTTCATGCAGAAGTACTTGAGCGACTCGAAGCAGTAGAAGCTGAACCCGGCGTAGGGCACCATGCCGCACAGCGTCGGGACGAAGCCGCGGTAGAGCGCGCGGATACCGCCCTCCTGGATAACACAGTTTGCTTTATTAGATTCGAAATTCTTCCAATCCATATTTGCAGAGCCTTTGGCGGAGGTTGATAAAATTGTTTATGACTTTTTTTTTTAATAAGCGTATTCAAATTTGATAGCCTTTGGTATTTTTTCAATGTGTAACATTTGTCAGTTTTGTGTATGTAGACCAGATGGAGCAAACATGTTCAAGGTTGAACAAAGCTTCTAATCAAATAAAGAGGAGAAAATATATTGAAATAACACGTTTCCACCTAAATCGAAGGGCTATAACTAATGAAAAAGATAAAATCCTCCGGCATAGTTGCGACAGTTTCTTTCAGGACTCGTTGATAGCTCTGCAACGTCCCAACTGATATTATTCAAACGTAGCTGCCAGAAGATTGACCACCCTAGTAAAACTATCCTTCTATTAATACGACCCGTTTCCAAATTAATTCATCAGTTTGGAAGGTACGACAACACAGACAGATACGTAGTTCCCGAGGGATCATTAAACAACGCGGACGGAGTCACGGCCAAAAGCTCGTTTAATATGTAACAGTTGTTTCATTTCTATAGTACCAATGCATTTATAGGCTATTCTATATCTCTATAGACTTGTTTACATGATAAGATAAATGTAAGGATGAACGGATTATACTTTAGTACAATGTTGTTTAAAAATCAGGCGACTATCACACGAGTGTTATCATAGATAAAGGTTATGTACAATCAACCAATTTTATTCCTAGGCCACTATGGACTTTGTCAATGGGACGTTATTAACCAAATCATAGGAAGTCTCTTACGTTTGGTTGTCAACGTCACTTTAACATGGTCCATAGTGGCCTAGAAATAAAATTAGTCGACTGTACTTGGTGCAAAGGACCCCACTAGTCGGTTGTATACTTCTTATAATATTAGCTACGAAAGTGGTAAAATAAAGTCCACAACTCAGACCAGTCGGTATGTAAATGTTAAGAAATGACAAGACCTACAAGTTTTGTTTGTTGAGGTAGGTGTAAGTTGTATGGGTTTCACTCCTTTAGTGTTTACAAACCTATGCTACCAACTGCGCCAGACACCTGGTAGACCGCCCGGTTTGATCCAACTAATTTTATAGTTGGGTCAAACCGGGCTCAAATAGGGTAAAGTATGGTCGCCCAAGATTTTCCTTTACCACTTTTGCACTTTAAAGTCTAGGTAAAGGAGTTTCTTGGAATATACGTGTGCGAGAACGAGGCAATTACCAATGATATTTTATATTAAGATACGTTATGCTCATATTAAACGCATTCAAAACCCGTGACCAATTACTGACAGAGACAAAGACGGCAATCCATAGCGAACGCTATTGTTAGAAAGAGATAAATAGATAAAAAGTAAGGCAATTTGCCTTCCTTTTCGAGGAACGTTTTTGCGCGCAGATGACGTATCTTTATATAAAATATCATTGGCAATTACGCGTTAGCGGGGAAGGCCACCTAGGTGCACAACGTAGTTACCTTCCGTCCTCCAACGTCTGCAATCCCGAGGCAAGGTTACGCACGAACTTGACCAAATAGTTATACAGGGATCGCCCAACCAGACCCAACGACGTTTTTCTCGGTAACCTATCATTTTATCGAATTATACTTGATCGATTGTATCATTTCATCACGCTATTTCGTGCTGAAACCATGACGTTTTCAGGATGTCTCAAACATTGGGCAGATTAGGTAGGTAGGTTAGTATTTTGACTACAAAAAAAACTTATGCGGCGAGAAATGCCTTTAGATCAAATGAAAATTCTGTAATGATAAGTTCGTTGAAAGGGATTTCGATAAAATAATAGGTGCCCGTTTTTCTCTGTTTTTTCTTTATCTGTTAACCCTACCGTCCGGAACATGGTGGCGGCGGTGTGCGCGATGCCCGTGTACCGGTGCTCGCCGGTGATCTGGAAGGCGAGCCGCGCGCGGATGGTGTCGAGCGGGTACGTCAGCGTGACGGCTGTCACGCCGGCGCCCGCGCCCGCCACGAACTTGTCCCCGTGCTGGACCAGCGGGATGCTCAGCCCGTTTAGATACTGGAAGAATAAAGATAAATGTTTACTGGGTCAGTTCGTTAGCTAAAATAATAATTATTTTATGCCAGATGAGGCGAACGAGCTAGCGGGTCACCTGATGTAAAGTGATCACCGCCGACCATGGACAACTGAAACATCACGAGAGAAATCGCAGATTGCAATCGCAGGCCATTGAGAAAAGAATTGCACGTCTCTTGACCAAGTCGTAGCGGTTCAAAAATACCGATGTCGCCGCATTAAGCACATTTCATAAAACGCGCGCGGTAAAAACGCACAGACTGCCCTTCATCGAGGTAGTGGGGATGGAAAGACAGCCGTTTGCGAGTTGTACGGTGAAGGAACATAGCCACAGGCAGTAACCCAAACACTTCCTCGGTTACACCCCCCATGATAAATGCGGTAAAATATGCAAAGGAACGCGACGTCCCTCCACAACGCCGATTATTGCGTCTGTTAACTTAAGTTGACGAATGTCGTAAATTTACACCTCTCCTTATGAGGCACTGGCATACACGACAAAATAAATAAGACATCTTTGTAATGGCATCCGGTTAATGAGTGTGTTGAAGACGATCTGTATAGTTGTTGAACATAACTTTTCGAACTGTAACCAGTTTTGTAAAGCGTCATATAATTACTTAAGGTGGGATACATATTTAAAACTTATTAAATTAGTCCACGTTCGCTCCACAAATGGAAGGTTCTTGAAAGTCCAACTCTAAAGTTAAAACTCTAAAGTGTAATTTTGGGATAGTAGTATTTTAAAATCGATTTTGCGTTCTTATAATTAATTAATTGCTCGTATAATTTCCCGGGATTTACCATTTATATACGTTTAAGGCAATTACTTAACTGTTATTACCTACGCTTCTTTAAGTAGTTTCTTGACGGGTACAATTTTGCACTTCGGTAAAAATATCGAACAAGAGATTTTCGAATCTAGAGTTAACAAACCCGTCAGACATGGTCTTATGTTCGGGAATCAGCCAAGACAATGAGTGTCAAAGTTATCTCATTGAACACCGAGCGCTTCACCGACAAAGCCAGCCGGCTGGTCAACCTGTACTTGGTCCCGCAGCGAAAGTGTCCGCAAGCGGGTCAGCGGGCCGCGTCCGGCGACCTCTGACGTCACCCGAAGGAATCCGCTTACGGTATTGTGTGGCTACTGGTTTTCGATGCGATGGCTATTGAAGAGGCTATGAGGAGACTCTGCTGTTCGGGGAAAATATTTTTGGCCGCGTGTATAGTTTCCAAAAATTTCATATGCTAAAACTTTAATTGCAGCTGTTTTATTTTTAATATAGTGACATGACTGACCTTACATAATCGACGTCGACGTACGAGTAAGTGATTTGGGTATCCAGGTAATTAAATAAACTTAATACAAAATAGCTCTTCTCTTTGGGAAATTATACCTACATTCGAATATTTCTGCCGAACGGCTGGCTCCCGGACGAGACATGTCATGTTTGTTATGATAGGTTCCGAGGTTGTGTTCTGAGATTGTGTTTGTGTGAGTCTTTAAACATTATTTTTTTGATGTCCATATACCTCAACACTAACATACCACGTATCGTGTAAGGATAAGCATCATTTAATCATTTAATATGTGTTCACTTTCATGGGAATCCGCTATTCTCGTTAATAACAATATGTAAATTTTCCCATAGAACATTATCGTCACATCCCACGTGTCACTTTGTATATTTAAATAACAGAGGCCGCCATGGGTTACGCGACTATGGGATTATTCAATAGATAACCTAAGGCACCGAAGTTGTTATTCAATATGATTGATAGATAGACAGATTATCCAATAAATAAGGCAAAACATTTAAGTCACAGAAACAATTATTGTACCAAATCCCAGCTAAGACGTAACCTAAAACGCGCCCAAGCCGGGCATTCGAAATTTTAAATCCATTGTTGGAGTTTTACCCACTAACGACCACCATTCCCAATATTAAATCCATCTCTTTGTTTGTTCTACAGTAGGAGGAAAGAGTGTCTCAATAAACTTGTTTATGATAAAAAAAACATTAAAAAGATAGTGCTGACGATCGAGGATAGCAGGCTAAGGGCTGGCGCACATACAGCGAAGCGCAGCGCAGAGAATTATTCACTGCCAAAGCAACATCGTCTTTGGACGTGTTGAAATAAGATCGAAATCAACTAACACCACACATACTACGCAAGCGCGCCGCGCGTGCGCCGGCCCTAAATCGTCCGATTCGCAACAGACAAGTATTAAGATAAACTGTCGGGTTGAATGACCGCCAAATGGCAAATGATTAAGCGGTCCGATCATTGGAGATACGTTACGCTGTCGTCAGTCATTTCATTACCGCTAGTTGCCCTTGTTGCCCACATTTACATCTGTAGTCATAACTAGCTTCAGCCCGCGACATCGCTCGCGTGGATTTAGGACTTCTTTCTTATATCGCGGAGATAAGTAGGTGCTAGTTTTGAAGTCTAATTATAACCAATAAAAAAAAAGTTTCAATGGTACAAGTTGTTAATTGTTTTGTTAATTGCGTGCTAAAAGAAGCACGACTTACATTTAATATTATACTTATTAAGATAGGACGTAGAAAACGTGGTTAAACAACGGAGATTTAGTCCTGGGGGCCTAGTCAAGATGCATAACGCGAAGTTAACGATTTAAGACAATTTACAAAATGTATAGTATTGGCGTAAGTTGGTGTGATGACTGATGACAGATCACGCAACATATTTATTATTAGTATAATATATTATATAAGTTACTTTTTTTAAAGGTCAAATACACCTGTTAATGTTATAGTAATAATAATGGTAATAGTGTAGATTTGACACTTGTCGATTGATAACATCTCCAATTGATCTTGACCTAGTTATGTTATGTGAGTTTATTAGTTATTTCTTACGTATTCTTTACTGTAAAATAACGAAGGACTTTACACGTATCTCATAGTGTCTACCTACTACATCAGTTTTTATGCATTGACGCGACCGTGCAAGTGCAAGATTGACAGGGCGCGCTGTCGTGGATAAAAACACTATACCAACCACTATAGTCGCGCTGTTCCGACTAACTTAGTACAAAATATGCGTTTGAGGTTATATTTTTCATTGCATTAAAAGCTGTCAAATCGAGCCTCTCAAGCCCGATTTACATTGCATTGGTCAAGGAAAGTGGAGTGAAAAAATAGAAAGCAATTTGGATCCACTGGCACGGCAACTTGACTCGCTGCTGTCCAAACAGTTTACACTACTGTACTGTCCACTGTCCTTGACCAATGTAAATCGGGCTTTAGAACAGCGGCCGTGGCTATAAACACTGTAGGTACCAACTTATATGAAAGTAAAGGCGTTTTTAAAACAAAAAAACAACGCTGCATATTGTCTCTCGCCGGTCCCGATTATTTGGAAATTATGAATGGATTTCATTCTGGTTTTGATGATTAGTAGCAATGATCTGATGATTACCGAGAAAGTTGCGCGGATATAATTATTAATAAAGCACCCACGCACGACGGGTCGCTAGACTTAACATATTATAAATGGAAAAGTATACTCATCTGCACTTTCACGTCATACCGGATTGATGTGACTTTTGAAAAAGTTAATCAAAATTAAATTAAATATGTTGGTAATAGTGACGCGGAACATCCTGTTGGCAACCAGCCCCCTATCGCATAATACTTTCCGAGAGTATACAATTACACAAATTTGTACGGATTTCCATACAAAAGTTATCTTTGTCAAATTGTACACTAGTAAAGTAGTAAAGGGTTAAAGGCCAGGGACAAAAAAGTTTGAAAAGTTAGAGTGAAATTGGCCACATGATCCAATTTGTACCCAAAAATTGCTGCTTAATGTGGTAGTTGCTAATTGCCACTGGGTGCAGAATAGTGTAGTTACATCGGTCACCATTTCAATCTCTTCTCATTTTGCAGGGTACGTAATCACAAAAGCATGTTAGATACCAAGTATTACACAATCAGAGAGAAAAACACACACTTTACCGTTCTGGTTATTAACGAACCCGTAAATAAAATGGTTATTAAAGCATTTATTATCAGATTCAAAGAGTATTTCCTCTCCATACGTCGGAACTCATGACGTGACGTGATTCTTGGCAACCTCGCCATAATTTGTCGGGTTACATAATTCCTTATTTTTAAAACAGCAATGGGAATGTTTCGTGATTTTCGAAATAATTTCCGAAGTGTAAGCGATAACCTTTTTTAACCCCTGATGAAAAAGAAAGGGTGTTGTTTGTTTGAACACTTTGAACCTTTTATTTGTCTGTATGTGTGTATCAGTCAGTCTTCCCTATAATCGCGAGGGTTCATAGTAGAACTGTTTAAAGCTTGTTTCTTCTCTTGACGGGCTATATTTTGGAGTTTTTTTTTAAGTCAAGGAGAAGGCAAACGAGCACACAGATCATCTGATGGTAAGCTGGACCTGAGACCCATAGGCATTTGCATATCTCAAGACTACAATTCCAAGACAGCATCTAAGACTGTAAATGCGTTACCAATATGATGACCAACATGGAATGCCTTTATGCTATGCTAGTGATTTCACCGGTTGTCTTATCCACACACCGGAAAACAACAATGTGAACTTATTGCTTGCCATGATTATTTCTCAAAATTAAGAATCATCTCTAAAAAATTATAAAGACACGGTATTTTTATTGTTTCCAGGATTGGCTGGAGCTTTGTGCGTAACGATTTAAAAGCCGTGACAACAACGGAGTCACGATTGCACAGTCGGGTAACTTTGTTTGGAAACCCAAGCAGGTACCTACCTGTGCCTACTCGGGAGCATACAAACGGAGTTCTTGTCAATATTAGGTTTCTCGTAAGGCTGGTATTGTATTGTGCCTATGTGTAATAATATGGCTGTTATCAATTGGTTGGGCTTCCAATGAGTCATCGAAACCATTACCTATAAATTAAATTACCTTGGAAAGTACGAGTAATCACGCGCTTAATGTTTTAATATGTTGTAGCTAATTTATCCAAAAATATTATATTAATAGCTTTGTGAAAAAACCTTATAAAAAACCAAAAATTTTCACAGAGATTTCAAGAAATGTTAAATTTATGCATTTTAGAGGCTTTATTACCACATTTGGAGCCTTATTCTTCTGCGTCTCTACACGTACCTAGTGTTATTGTATTGTTTTCGACCGTCAAGTAAATAAGACTTCCATTATTTCTACTAGGTAATTAGCAAACCGAAAAAAATATGAATTACCAACCTCGTATTATAAAAATCACTAAGGTGACTTTTAAAATCATCATCCAAAACAATTTCGCTTGAATATTCAGTGCATTATTTTGCACTGAACAGGAATTTAAATTTTTGGTCGTAAAAGTTGGTATTTATCTTGCACCCAATCAGCTTGAGTATTTATCGATAAGCCAATCAGAAAGAAAGATGAATATGAACTTGTCCGACAAAATACTGTGTCTTATGATTATGCTCTAAATGTTTAGGTAGCTATGTCTATCTCCATATCTAGCTATCGTTTTGCGACACTATAAAAAAGTTGCTAGGTCGTCCCGTTGCACGTTCATTTCACCATTGCATGGTTTGTCGATGAACCGCTATACCTTCTTACACGACTACGGCGAATCAAAAAGGAGTGTTATGATTTAAGAATTTTATGTACCTATATCTATCTTAGTATGTTAGGTTTAAAAAACCGGGTTGAGTAAACACATCGTCAAAAAGAGTCGTTGAGAAACACGAGTCGTCTTCAAAGATATGTCTATTGAAGAGTAAAATGCGCTAGGTATAGTTTATATTTATACATTATCGGGTGCGTTATCACCTCTGATAGGCTAGCCACATGTTTATAATTCACTTTCGCCTTGGTTAGCGTTCGTAAGTTATTTTTACCTAGTTACTTACTTTTTCTTAGTTTATACCACGCGCCACGTTGGAATAAAGAATACCTCTACTGTTATATTATGAAAGTTGATCAAGTAGGTAGTAGACAACTTTAATGAGCATGATTAATGAAAATGATATGCAATGTTTATGAATCTAATCATTAATTACACAAATTTTCCAACGTCGATAGATTGTGAACTTTGTCATAAGTGTCATGGCCACCTCTTACGGTACCTACCTACATCCAAGCAATTAAAAAGTATATAATTCTGATTAACGAGCATTTCTAAAAGAAAACTAGTTAAATAAGATTTAGTAGCTGTCAATATAACTGGGTGAAGGTACCTATGTAGCCCACTAACGAAATTGAACTGGCATAAAATGGAATATACAATAAGTAAGTGGAATATACGTTCATGGTTATGCTGTCACATACATATACAATTGCATCCCCAATTTGATACACAGTGTCCACGAGAAAAACGTAATAAAGGTGACACAGCAATACCTCCTAGCTCCTACAAATGGAACAGCCACATGAAACATTCGCACTAACGGTCTCGGCCGTGACCGCATCGGCCGTCCGGTGTTTAACAACACACCGGCACACAACCGAACACTGTGTTCCTAAGGATTAGCTAGAGAATGCTCTTGAGGCAGCAAGGCTTGGAGAACTGCAAATAAAGTACGCGTAGCTTTTGTTAGGACAACGTTAAAATTATAGAAAAAATTACTCAAAAAAAAGAGAGATGATGGGACACCTGATATATGACAGTTTATTTTTGAAGATAATAAATAATAATAAATATCCGTAGACAATGTCACACAAATTGACTTTGTCCCAAACTAAGCTATAGGCTTGTACTAGAGCTGTCTAGGCTAACGGTCCCGGGTTCAAATCCCGGTAAGGGCAGGAATTTGTGTGATGAGCGCGAATATTTTTTTGTATGTATTTCTCTATATAATTAATTATAGTTGTCTAGTACCCATAGTACCTACAAGCCTGGAGCTTAGTTTGGGGCTAGGTCAATTTGTGTGCCATGTATTTATTTATATATTTTTTGGAGTTGAAAAGTGGGAGAGAGAGACCTAGGCGTACTTTCTTTGGCCAAACAAGACAGAAGGCTAATCTATAGTAGTAAAAAAGCAGGAAGACAATATAGTAAAAGTGGCAATTACTTCATCGATAAGAGCATATAGCTCTTAAGTAAAATGATGAATGACTATTGTTAGCTCAATAGTTATTGAAAAAATTTGTTCAGCTGTTTAAAGATCCTTCAGTTATTTGTTCTTAATCTAAAGTAATAATTACGCTATGGGATTTATGGGTAAGTAGATAGTTATTTTATTTTTGACGAAAGTTATCATTTTAGTAAATAGTGATGTTGACATTGTTGCCTGACAGGTCAAATTAGCTACTTTATATCACAAAAGTATATACGTGATGGTTTGGAATGGAATGCCGCGGAGAGTAAACAAATTTTGAATTTCCTACTTTTAATGATAGTCAACAACATAAATAAAAACGGGTATCATTTAATCGATCAGCAAAATATTCTTATTTTGGTGAACAGAAATATGTATTTGGTCAGCCAAAATAGCTAGTTGGTAAGCAACTTATGGTTAGCAAACATTTATAAATCTGTCTGCAATTAATGATATACTGAACTGCTCTAAATTATTTTGGTCAGCAAATTAAATATTTGAGCTGCATTGAGCGACCCACAGTTAATCAAATTTTGGTAAGCAATCAGTAGGTAAGCAAAATATTTCATTTTGTCCATCAAAAAAAGGGGGCAAATTTACTGGCAACGCACGTATGCCAAACCCACCATCAAATTTACAAATTTATCAGAGTCGCTTACGCGGGGCTGCTATTTCTGGGCTGTTCTGGCCCTCCGGGCCTGATATAAAAACGAACCTAACCTAACCTACCTCATATTTATGGTACAAATTTTGGTTAATCTCTTGTGATTTCTAAATTTGTGTGACAAAACTTAACTTGTAATTTCTACTAGCCTCAAAAATACTAACGGTAGGGTGCTCGCGTCTCACGTGGTCTGATTTATCTCCGCCCACAATAACGAACACTGCTGATTTTTCAAACTAAACGCAATCCACTTATTTATATGTATAGATAACCATTATTCTAATACGCACACCTCTCAATTAAGCTGCTTACAGACATGTTTTCTCTGCTGACCACTTGTAAAATCTTGCTGCCCTGCCCAAGTAATTATTTTGCAGCTCGACCTCGACTGTTTATTAGGCAGACAAATGATATAAAAAGCAGACTGATATTATAATAATAATAATGCTTTATAATAAATACTTCCCAATAAAAACCGGCCTATTGCGAGGCGGACTCGCACACGAAGGGTTCCGTACCATTCTTGTATGAGGGCCCCCTTTAATTTTGATGTTATAGCGGCAATATAGAAATACACATACACAATCTGTGACAATTTCAACCGTCTATCTATTACGGTTTATGAGATACAGCCCGCTGACAAACAAACGGACGGACGGACGGCAGGATTAGTAATTACACGAATAAATGGTATTTACGCGCGACGCGACAAGACCTAACAAAAAAAATCATGTCGTGTTGTAATACTATCCTATTGTGTCTTTTGATGCTCTCACTTTCGAGAGTTTCATACTATTAAATAGATAAAAACGCTCGATATACGCTAACCTAACCTAACCTAACCCAACCGATTTTCATAAAACCACCGGTAGAAAACCTGCTTTAAAATAAAAAAATACCGCATAAAAATCGGGTCACCCGTTTAAGAGCTATGGTGCCACAGACAGACACACAGACACACACACACGTAGCGGTCAAACTTATATTATAACACCCCTCTTTTTGCGTCGGGGGTTATAAAACAGAAAATGTAGTGATTATTTTCCTGACCTTGCATGTGAGTGCGGGCACACATAGAATTATGAATCTTGTGTTGGTCAACAAAAGTTTGAAATCACTTTGCCTAATGTCATTGGGTCTTCAGCGGTTGAGAGCAGATATATTCAGTACCTACCATTCAATCTTGTTTCACCAAAAAAATTAACCGCATTGAGTTTACCAAAGCGATAACATATTGAAGGCCCATGATATTCATTTCTATTATATTTACGGCTACCCTGTGCGCCACGGGCAGAGAATAAGTTAAGGATAACAAAACAGCATCCAGGAAAATCCAAACATAGGATTATAAAGGATTTTGTTTGAATCTTTTATGCCATTGTTAGGACTAGAATGTCGAGTATTGTCAAGATAACCCTACGCGAGCCGGCACATAAATACTTTATGTTAATTCCTACTTGAATGGAATACGAATGTACTCGTATTAATGACGTTATCGTTTGCGATTAAATAGATGAAATCTATGGTATCCTATTCACGAATAAATACTTAAGAAATCTGAAGTACCTACTCATACAAAAGATGAGATGTTATAAATGAAGTTTCTTTAATGTTTCAGACTTTTAGAAACTAATTGTACAAAAACGATCTATCAGGTAGGTATGTAGTCATATGCATGTATCAATATCAACGCAACATGTAGAAGTTAGGATTAATCAAAAAATACATGGTGTGTGATTTTAGTATTGCGTGGCGAAATAAAATATGCCGATTGCATTAAATATAGCTAAATCAATTTCTAGATGCGTTTGCATGTATGTGTTGTATTTAGAACCCTGCCACACTGCCACTCCACATAACTTTTAATACCTCACATTATTGCGACAAGGTTCAAGGTGGTCCACAAATGTATTTTATTGTCTGTAGAAGTAAACAACAATTGCACTTATCTGATCTTAATTCAGATGGATGGATGGATTTCGGAGACACTTCGATCCTATAGGATCTTTTGTGTAACTATCCCTTTAGCATATTCAGCTGTTCGAATGCGGAGGTTTCCTCACGATGTTTTTCTTTCCCCGTAAGACCACTGGGTAATGTACACAACTTAGAGAGACTTATTGATACATTTCAACCACTGGGTCACGAATCAACAACTCAAATCGCACGATTCTAATAGGTACACAATAAAGGCGAACAATTGTTGCCAGGCTATATGTTTTGCAGTAGGTACTCAAACAAGCGTTTAATCTATAACTAGAGGACGCCCGAGAGTTCGTATGCAATTTTCGACCTTTTTGCACACTTATGATGATACCCAAAGAATATTTTTTCCAAATTTCATGTTTATAGGTTCAGCAATCTGTCAGCCAGTCAGTCAGTCAACGGAGGAGTTTTATATGTTTCACATAGATTTGCACTTACCCTTTTGTAAATTTCGAAGCTAGTAAACTGTGTGGCAGCGTAGGGGAATATCCTGACCATCTGTGCACCGTTCCCTTTGTAGAGGGCTAGGAGGGACTCCTGCTTCACGATGGCAGCCAGCCCACCGACGACTCCGTGGTGCTTGTAGCGCGCTGACTGGGCTTGGAGGAGGATCTTGATCCTGTCCAGCGGGGCTACGGTGGTCTTGGCACACATGCCTGCCACACCTGGGGGAATTCAGTTGATTAATGATTTGTTTTCAAATCATATGCAAGCTGACAATCCAGGCAATACAATAAAAAACCGGTCAAGTGCGAGTCGGATTCGCGCACCGAGTATTCCGTATTTAAGATAATATGCTTGGTAACCTTTGTTATGTCCATTTGGACTAGCCTAAATTTTAATACAGATTTTCAACGTTTTGTTGTTGTTTCTCAAAAACTGTAAACAATTAACACATAATTTTATTTTTCCCATAAAATATAAATAATTATCTATATGTCAGATTTTTCTTAGATTTTTTGATTAATAAACTTCGGAGATAAGGGCGGGGAATGGTAATTTTTTGTACATTTTTGGCTATAAATGAAAGAGGACATCACAAAAAAAGTAAAATAAAAAATTATTTTGAAATGTGCGGATTGAGCCCTTTCATATGACACCCAATTTGCTATAATCAAACACTTTAATTTTTCTACCCCCCATTCCAGACCCCTCTTCAATTACTTATAATAATTACTTTACTTAAAACAGATGCGGTAGTTGTAAAACTATGCCAAATTTCAAGTTGATAGCATTTGTAGTTGCAGAGAAAACCTGATGTGACATACAGACAGACAGACATACAATGAAGTCTCACCATAAGGGTTCCTTTTTTATCATTTTGGTATGGAACCCTAAAAAGCGGTCAATTGCAAGTTGGGCTCGCGCACCAAGGGTTCCGGAATTTACACTTTGCGAGTTTTTATTATTTGCTCTTTTTTGTAGATTGCATTATTATATGTATAACCGTTTTTACAATAGAACAAAAACAAATCTATTGGTGCGTCATACTCTGCAAAATATATGTATACACGTCGAATTGAGAACCTCCTACTTTTTGTTTAAATTAAGTACCCAAGTGCAATAAGACTTAAGTTTTTTTCCCTCCACAACTGATAGTAGATCTTAATAGTCATCCTTGTTTTTTAATAAAAAGACAACTAATAGAACTGGTCATAATATTGTATTTGTTTCCATTTTAAATTATGAATTTTGCAGTTGAATTCTTGAGTTGAAGATACAATAGAATACAAAGTTGGGCGTGAAGACTTTGTATTCTATTGCATCTTTAAAGTTTTCAGTTGCAGATGCAGTCATGATAAAAATAGAAGCTGAGATTACGATTTCTGAATGTGGCACTTTATTTTCTAATCATTATCTTTCTCGTACTTTCACTTCAGATTTTCAGAATCTGAATCTCTTTTGTACCTAAATCTGAATGATTTAGGTACAAAAAACATTCAATTGTTATAAATTTTATTGTAAAAATAAGTGTTTATTGCACTATTAAAAAAGTTTAAATTGTATAGTACAGTAGTAATTGATTAGGTAATTATTATTTTAACCCCTCGTATATGGGAGGACAAAAAAGTACCAAGTTCTAGTCTCTTCTGATTATGATATAGTCCATAAAATTAAGCTTTAAAAATACAAAAAGATATCCAAATTTTGAGCACGGATCCGTGCCTAAGCATACTAGGGGTTAAGGATCCTAAGAACTTATGAACAGAAATATTTAGAGGAAATAAAATATTTGTAAAAAAGGAAATATTACTTGCCTCCAGCTAATAAATTCTTCATAATAAAATCAAGATCACTTTTCTGTTCTATTTTCAAAGCCATTTTGTTGTTTTTACGCGTTACCGAGTTCACTTTAATTTACTTTTTCACTTGTTGTTTCTTCACAGAAAATTAGCAAATTCTAGCTAGATATTGTGTTTTTATCACGGCGCTGGCTAATCCATGATATGTCCTCTAAATTCTTGATTTAATACATTCCCCACTGGTCATTTGGCAGGCTCATCGCCACTTTCACCTGCAATCAGGTAACGATGTTCAGCTTCCTCGAAAATGTCGATGTATTTACTACACTTAAACACATTACAACTTTGAATAAACTCGGAAAAAAATCTCCAAGCAATGGATGTGCCAGCACATAGATAAAACTGAAGCGGTAAAGTAAAAAACCGAAATGAATTGAATAAATTTAAATAACAAACACGAAACATACGATCCCGTTAACGTTCCACCGAGTATTAAAAAATACTACCTTTTGTTAGATTTCGTTTACTGTTATTTGTGACCTTGGAAATTAGCAATTGTACTATAGGTGGAACGCTACGTTCGCGAACGTTTTTATTGGATAAAATGTACCTCGCGGTGAATGAGCGACGACATGACAAAAATATTTTTTAGAAAAGGAATTGAGAACAAACCAAACCTTGTTTTGACAATTGACATGTGTCAGAAATGTCACTTGACAGCTGACGTATGTTTTACGAGTCAAACTTTCGTGTTTAGGGATTTTATGTTTACAACTCCGACTAAAATAGTCTGAGATTTATGAAGTCTTTTTATTTTATATTGTCAAACTTATTTATACGTCTATAACAACCAAAGTGTATTTTGTAAAACAATAACGTTAATAACATTGTGTAGAATGGAACGGTAAAACTAGCGCCATCTTTTGAAAATCGTTTTAAGTAGTGTTCGTTCAGCAAGAACTAGTGAGGTGTTCCAGTGAAACCCCAAGAGATGTCACGCTCGTCTATGTGAAAACGTTTTTCTTCGACTACCGGGAAAACCACTCCCTAAAAAGTACAAGGGATGTTCTAAATTACCCTTTGAATCACGCTCTTATGAGAAAAAATATACGACATCTTAATCATGAATCAATTTGTTCAGATATTTATGATGATAGACCGTATCATGACGTAGTGTAGTATTTTTGATCGGGCATTTTGATGAAAATGTTTTCCAGTTTCATTGATCTTGGGCAGTTTGTGAAGGTCACCTTGAGCGCGAAAGCTCAAATGAGATCGAGGAGCAAGCCCGCGACTGTCGAGGAAGCTTCGCATGCCGGCGCGCACGTAGCGTAGTACACGAACTGATATATAACGTAAATAAATATTTAAACTTGGTCAGAGTGATTTTCGTCATGATTACGGATACTTGCGCGATGTTACAATAACATACTGGTGTTTAGTTAGTCACTGGATGCCACGAGTTAAGGACGGTGTTTTGAACTTTACAGTAGATCCAAAATAGAAACAACTTAATAAAAGTTTTTTAGTGACCATGGAAGTGCCGGCTAAAGGAAACGTTTTAGGACGTGAGTTATAAAACTGAATTATTTTACTTTAATAGTTGCATGGCTTGTGAATTAAATATTTTCAATTTTGTATCCTTATTTTTAACGTAGCATTGTTAAAAAAATGTGATAACCAGGAATAGGTACCTACTATTTGCAATTAAATTGTGTGTAGTAAGTACCTAGGTAAATAATGAGCATTGAAAGGCTTGAGTTCACTTTTAGACTCTCCTCTCATTTAGAAAAGTTTTAAACAACAGAGCGGTAAAAGTGAAACGTAATCCAGATAGTTTTAAAATATTACATTATTAAATCAAATTACCTATGTTAGTACGAGGGTTAAATAACTACCTAGCATATTATTATAAAACGGATAGAATCTACTTTGACATCATTAAATTTGTTAATGTTGTTATCAATAAACAAAAATGGAATAGGTGCTAGAAAAAAATGGAATCATAAACAGTTGTATAAACAAATAAAGTAGAGGTGCTAGATTTTTTTTATTGATAAACAGTTGTAAATGAATCCCACGGTCATTAACTCTCACATTGTTCTTATAATCGTGTTATAGTACAGCAGGCTCATTGTGATGCAAACAAAATGACGGAATCACTCTGTATAGTCTACCTGCCTACACACGTGCGTAGTCGTCATGTTATTACAACCGTTCGTTAACCTTTTAAATATTCAGCGGCGAGTATAGCCATATAGAGTCCATTTTGTTTGACAATTAGAAAGCCTGGCATTGAACGACTTACGAGGTATTTTTTCTCTCCATTTCTCTAATAAACTAAGGTCCCGGATCTTTAAAGCTTTACTTGTTATGTATTTATTAACTTTTTAATATCTTATGTCTGAAATAGTCTGAATCAGCCTAATACCTAGGTTGAAGTCTTAATGCCGGCGTCGCGTCCGAATTAGGGATTTTTAATTGATTCATCAATCAATTAAAAAAAAAACATTACTTTATCTTACCTTTCTGGCTTTACCGTTCTATACCGCTTTGTTTGGAGCTTTGGTTACAAGAACGTTACTGTTAAACTTTTTAAGATACTAGGTATGCAAGCTTTTTGTGTTTTGAAATGATAATGATCGTATATAATATGAAAACTGTTCCCTATCCTAAAAAACACAAATTCATATACAGGGTGTCCCAGAAACCGACGTCAACTCTCCTAGGGCTGATAGAGCAGAGCTAAAAAGCTATTGATTTAACCCCTATGTATGTTCAGCGATTTTTACTAGTTTCGGTTTCTACTACAGCCTGTATATTTATTCTTTAAGAAAATTTAATTTCTTTACTTACCTACATACGCAGAAACATTGACAAAAACATAATGACCATATCGACCATTATAGGTTTCTGCACGTTACGGTCATAAACTTTAGAAGTTATTTATATTAAACCCTTAAGGTAAATTATATTAGGTATTATCAGAGTCATAAGAGCGTGTCAGATATTTTGAACACAATGTTGGATAACATATTATTGCTGGTGACTTGTACTAGTACAAAAAAAACATGGACCAAAAAGCATTTTTCTTATTTAAATTGAAAAGGTATTTAAAAAATAATTTTGCAACTTGGCAATTCAATAACTTATCTTTTGCCATCGTAGCAAACAAAATCCGAATGCGTTGATGTCTTTTGCTAGAAAAAACCTTATGGCCAAGTTACACACGAAAAAACCAATACCTATATATGTATAAACAAACATGGTATATTTATCAAGAAACATACATTTAAATCGACCCACAGAATATAGCGGGAACACTAAAGTCTGCAAACTCTGCGAAGAAGTCCCGAATGTCCTTGTAGGCTCGCTTTGAAGGTCGAACACCCGACCGAGGCCAAAGACCTGAGGGACGAATTTGAATTCATATCGATACCTTAGTTCACACTTGTACTAATTACATTTGAAAAGTTATTGTAATTAGCATGTTTGTGCACAAATAATAAGTTCGAAACTTTACTGGCAAAAAAAAAACATTTAGTACGATTGTGCGCTAAGGTATCGATATTATGTGTTCTATTCCTTACTTATTTATTACTAGCGTCCTCGCTTCGCTTCTGTTAATATAAGCAGAAATAACCCAAGTTCAAGCCAGCGAAAGCTATGTAAGCGCCCGAAAATCGATTTTTTGACGACTTGGTAAGAAAATATTGAGTTTTCTCAATAATATTAAAACTTAATTAGAATGAAATATACATATAAACTATCCGGAATACATTTTCTAAATGACAGTGATACCCGTATCAAAATCAGTTGCGTGGTTTAGGAGGAGTTAGCGGAAATACAGACAGACACATGCGGAGGGCGACTTCATTTTATACTATGTATTGATGTGTTCTATTACTACTTGGCCACTATTGATTTGCCTTCTTAAATTTCACGTAGTATTCGTTTAAAGTCATTCATGCATCAAATTTTCCGGGATATTTATTGCGTCCATGGTCTCTACGTGGTCTTACAGCGTAGTATAGTGCTAAACATGGACCCTATTATGTGATAGCCAGAGCTCGGAATAGGTAGTGCCTATTTACCTAAACTTCGCGGGAGGACGTAACTAAGAGTGGTTACAACCACCAAAAATATGTATTTCTTATTATTGAATGCGGGATTTCCAGGGATTGACTGTATTATTCTAAAGTAATACATTTAACTTTACTTATAAATCTTGCTATATTGCATATTATTTATTTATTTATCTTGAAACAAAATAACAATCAGTCATGAAACAATATAATATAGATCAAATTGAATCAAAGGGAGCCTGAAATTTGATATTTTTTAGTCGATTTAAATATAATTATAATATCGTATAGAATGTATTCAACAAAAACAGATGTAGCCGACACTTTAGACGTATACTTACTACCTGCTGCACTTTGCGACCCTGATGATAACAGGACGCTCTCTAAGGACATGCGAGTGCGAAAGAGATAGCACGATGCTTTACGATATTATAATTCTATTTAAATCAACTAAAAAAGATCAAATTTCAAGCTTCCTTTGATTCAATTTGATCTATATTATATTGTTTTATGACTGATTGTTATTTCAAGATAAATAAATAAATAATATGCAATATAGCAAGATTTATAAGTAAAGTTAAATGTATTAAGCCTTTAGAGTAATACATTCAATCCCGGAAAATCCCGCATTCAATAAAAAGAAAAATAATTCTTTTTGGTGGTTGTAACCACTGTTAGTTACTTCCTCCCGCGAAGTTTAGGTAAATAGGCACTACCTATTCCGAGCTCTGGTGATAGCAATATTAAAACCGGCCAAGTGCGAGTCGGAGTCGCGCAACCTTTTCCGCGTCGAGCCTCCCCGGATAGTAAATATAATATACTAGCGAACCTCCCTCGCTTTTTTTTTCGGTTTATGTAAGTTTTCTGTAACAACCGTACATAAACCCGAACTTTAAAAACCTTCCCCTTGAATCACTCTATCTATTGCAGAAAACTGCATTAAAATCCGTTGAGTAGATAAGATCTAAGCGAACAGACAGCGGAAGCAACTTCATTTTATATGTACTATGTAAAGATTTCATGCCCTTTGATTTTTTTCGTGACAAAAAACAAAAGCAAATTAATTTAACAACATCGACGAACGACGTTACGTTGTGATACAGCATGCCAAAAAATAATGAATAATGAATAATAAAAATGACGGTTTTTTGAAAATTTAAAGTAATTATTCCGCATCTCCTTGCCATCTTCCTACCCCCTCTTACTTAGGGAGGCGCGTCCCACTGCTTGGGAAACTTTGCAATTGGTGACTGTTTATGTTCATAACTATAGGTTTTTTTTGGGGAACGACTATAGTTCCAACATTACTTAGTATGGAGATTATACTGCTACGTGCTCTATTTATTTGCTAATATCCAGGAAGGAAGAAATTATTTATTAATGTTCTCATTATGCATCATTCCCAAATAGCGTGCAAAATATTACGATGTAATCATCGGGAATACCTATGTCACGTAACGTCATCCATCAAGTCCATCAACCGTCAATTGTATACTTTTACAAATAAAATAATCGTGATAATCACGTTAATCGTCATGCTCACCGTACCTACTATGGTATACAGCATCTTTGAGTAGTGCGTTTCTCTATAACTTCTATTTATTATTCATTAAATGAACATCATATTTACAGAATTCAACATTAAAATAATTAAAAATTAGAACTAAACGTATTTAAATTAAAATTAAACTCAGGTACTCAAATATTAAAGATATAAATAATAATCACCACTATAAAAAGAACACCCTTACCCTTTCTTCAGTTCAAGAGAAACGCAATTACTCCAACATGCTGTACAGTCACGAACTTAAATTTGGGACCCACCTTAGGTCCAAAGTCATTCTGACATTCTACAACGATAAAGTTGAGTCTCCTATAAGTTACAAATGATTTGGCATCTCTAATGACATTGACGACTTCAAGCCTATTTTTCTTGAAATGGGTCACAAATTAACGATCGCGATAGTACATATTATACCTAGTAGGTCCGGTGCCATCTGTCCCTCTGTATGTTTAGATCTTTCAAATTATGCAACGGACTTTAATCCGGTTTGCATGAATATACAGAGTGATTCAAAAGCAAGGTTTTTATGTACAATTAAGTCTAGTTTATGTACGGGTGTTACAGAATACTCACATAGGCCGAAGCGAAGCGAGGGCGGGTCGCTAGTTAAGATATAAGAGAGGCTTGTGCAATTCTTGCTCTATCGTAAAATTAAATTGAAATGCGAATAATATTGAGTGGGCGCAAGGACCGTTACTAGTTAAGCATATTCGAGTCATGGCTGTTAAGATAGGAATGTACCGGAAATGAGCAAAAGCCATTCCAGTATCAAGTACTCTTTTTATCCGACTACAGTGAAGCAAAAAGATGGGTTATGATCATAAGTCTATGTATTGTATATGTATGTTCACCTGTACCCTCGAAGACTAGACTAGGAGAACTCCTAGTCTATTTATCACATATTGACAAATGAGCTGTTGCTCTATGCTCAGTGTTTTTTTGTAATGTATCGAGTTTGGTATCAATTGGGATACATCTAAAAATAACTGTTTGCTTTAACATTTATATTCAAAAGAATTGCCTTTTATAGGGATCTAATTCAAGGCATCGCATGACGGTGTTATTGTTATTTAAAATAATGTATTAAATAAAAGTAAACTCGCTTACTTACTACGAAAAAATGGCGAAACTATTTAGAAAAACTGTGAACTGTTTTCAAAGTCATAATCATAATAAACGAACTTTATTCAACCCAATGTAAACAAACAATCGCAATACAAAATTCTACATTACAATACAATATATTTATTAATTCAGTATTTTTGAGCATTCGCCCATTCTTTATTACCTAGAATTCAATTAATACAGCACGTCCTGCATGACTCTTAATTGTAGGGTAGATTTGCTGAACAAAATTTTTTTTTTAAAGGAATTCCAAACTTCCCATCACGAGTTTCTAGAGTAAATGTTGGTGCCGTCGTGTTGAACCTCTTGGGAAACCTCACCACACAAATTATTAACATTTATCTATCACACATTAATTAAAATAGTCTAATTAATATATTAATCTAATCTTAAAAATATGGTCAATTTGTACACAAATAATTTTATATGATAATAGCTGTCTTCGGAAGTAGGTGTCAGCAAGCCATCTTAATTGTTATAGTAAAGTAAAATATTGGAAAGGTTTTACATGATTTATGTAAAACCATAAAAAAGGTTGATAAAGTGCAATTCGGACCGCATTTAGCGGTCAAATAAAGGTCATTTCTTAATTTGAATATAATTAATTCACTGTTACATATTTTTAAATCTCACTGCAGTGATTCGAGAACCATTCCTGTAAATGGTTTTTAAATTTTCATTCATACATTGATAAAACCAGGTGTATCCCAATTGAAAGCGATAATTTAGGTGTAGAAAAAGGTAAAGATGTCAAAAAGATAACGTATATTTATAAATAAGAAATACCATTATTCTCGTTAATACCGAACCCACAATACGCTATTACAACAAACAATACAGAAAAGAGCTGTTAAATTAAGATGGCTTGCTGACACCTACTTCCGAAGACAGCTATTATCATATAAAATTATTTGTGTACAAATTGACCATATTTTTAAGATTAGATTAATATATTAATTAGACTATTTTAATTAATGTGTGATAAATGTTAATAATTTGTGTGGTGAGGTTTCCCAAGAGGTTCAACACGACGGCATCAACATTTACTCTAGAAACTCGTGATGGGAAGTTTGGAATTCCTTCAAAAAAAATTTTGTTCAGCAAATCTACCCTAGAATTAAGAGTCATTCAGGACGTGCTGTATTAATTGAATTCTAGGTAATAAAGAATGGGCGAATCGTTATAGAATTAGAAACGTTAGTTAGCGTAGTGCATCTTGTCTGAGCCCTCAGATCAGAGTGACCATGTTTTTTTGCCCTTACTGCTACAAGTACAAACTGCGCCGCGTGCGAAAGGGCTCAACTTTTAAGGTTACGCACCCACGAGTGTGCGATTTTTGCTAAGGCGTAACACTTACAGCCTGAAAATAGCTTGAGTAGACTGAGTAGGCTGAGTGGTATTGGTATCTCACGTGTGTGGCCCTGAGTCTACACATGGGTGGCAATATTATGCCAAATATTGCATCATTATTTCATAAGGCTGCACCATTTTACTTTGACTTTGAATAAATAAACAGACTTATTGTGCAATTTAAAATGTGTTTTGAACTTGGAACTGCGTTGGCCGCCGTCAGCTGCAACAGGATTTGCCTCTTCAACGTCATCTTGTTTATTTGTGGAGTACAATCAGTACCTAATAAAAACGGGCTCGTGTAAAAAATATTGTAACATTGACTGCTCCATATTTTTGCCCTTGACTGGTAAGGTCCTAATGGCATGACCATCATGCCTTTTTTTGTTCCATCTGAATTGTGTCGTTCGGTTTCTACCTACTTTCCTCGCAGTAAAAAGCATTTCTATCAGACGACCGACGCGATAGCCTATCTAGTCGGCAGTGACCGTGCAGGCACGTAGGCCTACGAAGCTAACGGTCGGGTACCGGGTTCGATTCCCGGTATGGGCAAATATTTGTGTGATGAGCAGTGATCGGAAATAGGTGAGCTAATTTGCCTAAACTTGATGCATGTTCATTCAATAATGTATTCCCATCTCTCTCACGCATGAATGAATATGCGTCAAGTTTAGGCAAATTAGCTCTACCTATTCCGATCACTGGTGATGAGTCATCTCACAAGTATTTGTTTCTGAGTCTTTGGTGTTTTCTATGTATTTAAGTATTTATTTCTCTATATAAGGTCTGTTCATTCTTACTTGTCTTATATGTATAGAAAACAACTTTCTAACCTGAAAATGAAACTTTTTAGGCTAAAACCGCTATTTAAAACCAAATAAAGCAATCACAGACAATACATTGGCCAAATGATGTCCAAAATTTTTAATCAGTTTACTTTATTTACGACAAAAAAGCTGTTTTAGTCCAAAAAAGTGTCATTTTGAGGTTAGAAAGTTGTTTACTATATAAAACAAGTAAGAATGAACAAACCTTAAGTATTTATATCGTTGTCTAGTACCCATGGAAAATACGTATATCCCTTAAAAGTTGCTTAACCTTTTCAACGCCACAGTCGGCTCAGAGGGCTCAGACAAGATGCACTACGCTAACTAACGTTTCTATTCGATTCGTTTTTAAACCAATCGCGTCACTGGTAGACCACGTGACTTTTCGAATCACGTCATCATCCAGTGACGCGATTGGTTTAAAAACGAATCGAATAGAAACGTTAGTTAGCGTAGTGCATCTTGTCTGAGCCCGCTGGCCGTCAACTAAAAGTCGTGCCACTGACGCCACGTCGGCTACAGCCGACAAGAGTTCAAGATTAAAAGAGACTTTGTTTGATAGCAATAAGGTGTAATTTGCATAGCATAGCAAACATGTTTGGCGTGTGGGCGGCACATTTTGTATGCACGTATGGCGTTCAAAAGGTTAAAACATTTTATGAATACTAATAATAACTTTGTTATGAGTTAGGAGACAATAACGTATTTAATTTAAATGTCAACGATGATGTCAACTAATTGCACCAAATTATTTATGTGTACTTGCACAGTAACCGTTAATTAATAACAAATGATTCATTGATATTCACTTATTTATATCCTATGGGAGTAGTTACCTATTGCCGCGGAAGGTCTCGACAGGAAACTGCTCTAAAAAGACCACCTAGGTAGGTAGATTGAACGGGAAGTACACTTTGTTTTATAGTTTCGTACCTAAAAGGGACGGAAAAGGAAAACGGAAGGAGGATGGGGATGGTGTTTTTAATCTACAAAGGTGCGCCTCGCCATTCTATTGACATTGCACGGTTGCCTCAATAATCGTAAAAATTGGTAGTAAGGTGGGGCACGACTTCGTGGATTGAATTTCACATTTATTATTGCAATGGAAAACGTTCAGTATTTTTTACGACCATAACACACATTTTGGTAGATTTATAAATTCAACAAATTTGGCAATATTTTGAGAAATCGAAGGGTATTTAGATAATGCTAAAAAATGCTTAAAAATTATAAATACGGTTTCAAGTGAGGTCAAAGATATGCCTCTATGCCTCTATATGGTATTAATTTCACCGGCTACGCGGCTGTCTTACCTTACCTCCTTAGCGCCATTCTAGCCCTTGATCGGGGAATAGCGAGATGGTCTTTCAGTGCAATTCGTCGACGCTTTCTTATCACTTATGTTTGTTTCCCTCGAATTGTTTTTCGTATTTGGAATTTTGACGCCTACTCGCTGTACCCCAGTGGGCTTTGACAAGATGAATGAGGACATGATAAACTGCGAATGTTATTGTTATCGAAAATGTATAGCTGCCGGGCCTGCCGGGTGCTGATACTACCATCTATGTTGTTGCTTGACTTTTTACTGAGAAGTGAACTCGTATTTCCCGTGATTTTACACTCAATTACTTTGTAACCAGGGTTCGTCCCAGCGCGATACATCCTAGCCGTGCTGGGCTCGATAGGCATGGCCATCGTCTACGGCCTGAAGGTGAACCTCTCGGTGGCCATGGTGGGCATGCTGAACCACACGGCCATCAAGCAGATGGAGAAGAACTCCGGGCACGGCGGGCACACGAGTAACAGCTCGGAAGACATGCAATGTGTCCCCGCAGCGCAGGCGAGTACTAATGAGGTAAGTAAGAGGAGGCCTACTAGCTGTGGTTAGAGCTTTAGGGGTGAATAGATTGAGTAAGTACCGACCTACTTATTATTTTTGGACATAATGCAATAAATTCTTGTATTTTTTAATTTACTTAGGTATTGGCGAAGTTAAAATAGATCGACAAACCGTTTTATGATTTTACGAGTACCTATTAGCGTTTATCCCCGCCTTCGTCGGCGTAGAACTTGTTTTACGTTATTCTTACAGGACCTATCAAATTTTCCGGGATAAACATATCCTACATTTTAATCCAGGACCGAATTCCTGGTTGCAAAGTTGAAATCTGAATCCGTTCATACATAGGTGATTGAAAGACAATCCAAAGATCCTTATAAACTATCAAATTTTGTATATTAGTAGAATATGTATACAAACACTTTATTGTAATAAAACAATTAAAATGAAAAAAGTAAGTACAGAGGCTATCCTAGTACGAGTAAAATAGAATGATTGTAATTGGGTATTTTCGCTCAAGTGGTATCAATCAGAATTCGTGGTAACGGCTGTCTACGTTTTTCCTGTTTTTATTAAGTAACATTTACATTTTATCAATGTAACAATTCAATCTTAACAACAAACTACACGTCAACCACTGGACAATCTTTGCTTGGTGTAGGTACCTACAGACATACAACCAATACTTGGAGAATGGCCGGAAGACCCTAAGGATTATTTAACAATCCAAAGACTTAAATACTTAAGTACTAATAAATATTATTAATGTGAAAGTAACTCTGTATGTCTGTTTGTATGTCGCTTTCTTTAGCTTTCACGGCTAAACCACTGCACCGATTTTGATGAATTTTTTTTATGAAGATAGTTTGAGTCCCGGGAAAGGACATAGAATACTTTTATCCCAGAAAATTAGACCGTTCCAAAAGGGATAGCGATAAACGACCTACGCGGACGAAGTCGCGGGCAGAAGCCATAGTAATAAATAAATCACAATCAATCATGACATGAATCCTCTTTCACGGGTTTTATTTTAACTAGCTTTTGAGAAACACTGGGGTCTAATTCCACAAATTGAGGTTATTTCAGTTGTTTTGTCATAAAAACACATTGTGCGCCGATTGGTACAAGTAGCTTGCGTCAATTGGGCTCCTGAGGGCTCAGACAAGATGCACTACGCTAACGCTAATTCGATGCGTTTTTAAACCAATCGCGTCACTGGAAGACCACGTGACTTTTCGTATCACGTCATCTTCCAGTGACGCGATTGGTTTAAAAACGAATCGAATAGAAACGTTAGTTAGCGTAGTGCATCTTGTCTGAGCCCTCTGTTGCATTACATTATGCGAGTTCGCCGTTAAACTTTATGATAAGAATGACCCCTTTCCGTTTATTATGCACGCTTTCCTTCAAAACAAGTACACAGACGTATAATTAGGAACAGGGACACGTACATTTCAAAGATTTACGTTTATTATAAAATTAATTATTGCACAACACGGCCACAAAATAACATGCGTTGTCATTTTGGTTTAACCCAATCCCCAAGAAGTAGGGTTATGGTTTTTCGGTGTATGCACGTATATGGGTATATACAGTACTGTACTGATACAGTTTTCCAACTAATTGAAATTATGAATATCTAAATACTTGGGGCTCAGCGGATTTTTAAGTTGTGAGGTAGGTACCATTGAATTTGGTCTTTATGTTAACAGCATAAAAAAATTAAAACACTAAACGGTCAGTTTTCTTAAAACTTGTTTTTTGTTAGACGATCGTACGTTAACATTTTGGAACGAGATCAAACATTTAATTGCCGTGGAGATACGAGTAGGAACATCGCACACAGGCACATAGTTTGGCGATAAAAACTTATTTTGGTCGTCTGTCCTAAACTTATTATTTATTACTAGCCACTCGCCCTCGCTTAGCTTCGGTTTATGTGAGTTTTCTACACCCGTACATAAACCACAATTTTTAATACATAAAAACCTTCCATGAAAAATTATCTTTCGGTGAAAACCACATGAAAATCCGTTTGTGGTTTTTTAGAGAATCGTGAACATACAGACAGACATACGCGGCGGAGACTTTGTTTTATAATATGAAGTGATTAAGGAGAATCAACGCGTCGAACCCTCAATAGAATTTAACGAAGACAAGTGGCACATCAATTATGAGATTTACGAGTGTTGTGATTGGTTTGTGTCGATGTGTAGCGAATTTGGGCACGTCGGTGACACGCGATGGTGCCGTGGACAGTGGCGGCTAATTTTATGCTTGGTGACATTCCTGTTTCAATAAATTTGATTGTGTTGTTGCTCCAGAAATGAAGGTCGTTTAAGTAACGAAAATAGCGTACTAAACGGGGCTATTACTATATTTGTAGGGCTATCATCTGTTATTTTTAACTAACTGAGCAAAGAGGAGGTGTACACATTATACCTCTAAGTTTGATGCCTTTTTGTCTGTCAGTGACGTCAATGCTCCTAAATGAATGGATCGATATATTTATGTTTTTAATTCAAATGTAGTTTTATCGAAATGGTGCTCAGTTAGGTTTGATGAAATCTTTTAGCCTTTCAAGACATCAACTTATCTGCTGACAGTATATCACAATTACGTAAAGGTGTTTTTTTTTTAAAGTTCTGTAGTTATAAGTTTTAAATTCTAATAGTATACCTTCATATGGTGAAGAAATTTTACAAAAGTTTGTTCGTATTAGTTAGAATGTAGGTAAGTCGGACGGCAATGCGATGTTATAAGTATACGGCTTTTTTTTCATAATTTACCTACTATCAACCTCGCTATCGACTCTATGCTCGTAGAACTATTTATCACTCTGGAACTTGTAAGTTTTTCGAGATAACTATAGAACCTTTATTGCGTCGATTAGTTCCTCTGTTTTGATGTAAAAATGGAACTAATTAACAATTACACTATCGCATTTTTAACATAGGTTATGACGCTTTACATTGCCCTTACAAGACCATCTCAGATGTACCTATATCCTAATTTTTATTTATTTAAGAGTCTATAATGTCCCACTGCTGGGCATAGGCCTCCCTTCCTTCTTTCCACGTAGCCCTATCTTAGGCAGTGTCCCACCAGTCCCGATTGAAGGCATCAAGCTCATCTCACCAATGTCGCCGAATTCTACCCCGTGGGACACTTATTCTAATGTGTCCCTATATTTAATATTTATGGAAACATCATGTTGGTTACAATTTTAGTAAGCCCTGAGCGTTAATATTTCTGAAGAAGTCCTTTTATTTTGCAGGTGAACGGTCCGTTCGTCTGGGCCAGCTCCACCCAGGGCATCATACTGAGCTGCTACTTCTGGGGGTACCTCGTGTCTCAGATTCCTGGTAAGAATTGGTTCTGTAGCAACTGTACTCTGTCTATCGTACATATAAGTTTATGGCTTAGGTTTATGGCAATCGTAATAATGATGGCTTCACGCACGGTATAATCACGATAAGTAAACCATTTTTATCATCTTAAGGAGGGGATATAAATAAGTAGAATAATATTTCTTTAAGGGCCGGTACAGACGGACTGCAATTGAACTGCAACCCAGCTGTAAAATGGCAGTTCAAGGGAAGTTCTGATGCAGTTCACGTAACTGCACTAAAACTGCAAACCAACTGCGGCGTGCAGTCAACCTAAGCGGGCTGCGCAGTTGGTTTGCAGTTTCGATGTAGTTACATCAACTGCATCAGAACTGCCCTCGAACTGCCATTTTGCAGCTGGGTTGCAGTTCAAATGCAGTCCGTCTGTACCGGCCCTAAGAAACTAATTTACTAATATAGTGGCAAAGATATATTGTACCTGTTAATGGAATAAGTTGATACAATATAATTATATCTTTGACGTCGGTCGACCAATTGTCATGACATTTGAACCAATTAAACCTAGTATCTATCAAGCAGAAGGTTAAGTACCGCTAATCCAGTCAACTCTAGAAGATTACTTAACCGTGGATCAACCTGCAGCCTTCGCGTCTCTCGTCTCTCTCAGTGCCCTGACAGGGTATCAAGTACCTACTACTAACCACTTACTAACCACCTTATAATTGTAATGAACTTGATAGCAATAAATAATTCTATGATTCTATGATTCAGCTACGTTGACCATCAGCCCATCACAATGATTTGTAGCAGACGTATCTTTCATGCCGCATTAGGTACTTGCCCACGAATCCCACGATCTGCAACTTTCATACTT
Source organism: Acleris literana (assembly GCA_946894065.1). NCBI lineage: Eukaryota > Metazoa > Arthropoda > Insecta > Lepidoptera > Tortricidae > Acleris > Acleris literana. The sequence continues at coordinate 6,704,148 of OX335684.1, read as the reverse complement.
CCAATTTATGAAGATATCGAAAGTATTGGAACCTAATTTCGGCATGGATTATGGCATGGAGATGGCAAACGAGCACAGCAGTACACAGGTCCTCTGATGGTAAGTGGGATTTATGACGCATAGACATATGCATTCTCAAGACTGCAATCTTAAGACTGCAATCCTATGACGATGCTAGTAATTCCAACACTGCTGCTTGGCGGTAGGTAGGCTAAGGCAAGGATATGATGGTGGTAGCGATCGGGACGGGCCTTGGACAAGGTTCTAACACCACTGCCTTCCACTATCACCTAATTCAGACAAGAACTAACAATTTTCTTACCATTCCCGTGCAGGTGCCCGCATCGCGGAGCTGTTATCCGCGAAGTGGGTGATGTTCTTCAGCGTGACGATCAACGTGGTGTGCACGCTGCTTACGCCGGTCATGGCTCAGTGGGGCTACGTCGCCCTCGTCTTCATGAGGATCGGGGAAGGGATTGGAGGCGTAAGTATGCTTATGAATCTGCTGCTATATTTCGTAGTAAGGAAAATGTAGAAAAATGCTGCGCTATGAAAAAACTGTATTAACAAGTTGCAAGGAAGGATCCGACTATGTATTACCTATATACCTAATAAACTAGACCAAGGTATCTTAAGTATTTAGTAACAAGCTATACGAGTCTGAGATGAATTGAAGGTCGAGTATTAGTTACGAAGTTGCGGTGTCTGACTAAAATTTCAAGCTTCATTTTCACGATCAAAATATAAAGTTAAAGACGCGTAATATATGACTTTGCAGGGTGTGACGTTCCCGGCGATGCACGTATTGCTGTCCAAATGGGCTCCCCCTGCTGAACGGAGTGTGTTGGCCGCGTTAGTTTACGCCGGAACTTCTCTTGGAACTGTTATCTCCATGCTCTTGGCCGGATTACTTACTTCAAATTTGGGTAAGGAACTAACTTAGCAGCCCACGTGATCTCTCTCTTTTGGACACCTGCGAGGCTTCTTCTATTTTCTGCAAGGCGTCTTGTTTTCTAAGAAACAGTAACGTATCGTGAAGATTAACGGCCCTATGTGTGGTTCTGTAAGGTTGGGAAAGCGTGTTCTATGTAATGGGCGGCTTGGCTGCCATCTGGTGCTTGCTGTGGGTGGTGCTGGTGCAAGACTCGCCGCAGCAACAGCGGCTCATCAGCGCCGAGGAGCGCGCCATGATCGTCACCGCACTCGGGGGCAAGGTCGGCGAAGAAGGACACAAGGTAACTTGAAAATCCGGCTGAAAGGACCAAAAGATGATACCGAACAGTAATTATATGTTTTCATGTTCATGCCATTTTTTAAGCGTTACGTTGATAACTTAACGGCCCTTTTTAAATTGCCTTCCCTAACCGTGAGGACTTAGGTAGTAATTTCATGTACCTAGGTAGCGATACAGTGACCTGGACGCACCTAGGCAAGCTCTTTCTACTACTTAGGTACTAAATAAGTTCCATAATCTTATTCTATTCCGTAATGTAGAAGCTGCCGATCCCGTGGCGCGCGGTCCTGACTTCGCCGCCGTTCCTAGCCATCCTCGTGGCCCACGCGTGCTCCAACTGGGGCTGGTACATGCTGCTCATCGAGCTGCCCTTCTACATGAAGCAAGTCCTCAAGTTCAACATGACCGAGGTCAGTCTAGGAATTTCTAGCAGCTTCTATTTGTACCAAGATTGCATACGGATGTTGTGGAAGACAAGACCTAATATTATTCCAAACTCTTAGAGCGAGTTTCCACTTGTCGGGGGTCGGATCACCAAAATATCGGGTGTTCTGGTGGCAATATATTTTATATTTATTTTTTTATTTATTTATTATATGACGCTGTTCACACCTATCCTACACCGATTGATGTGCCATATTGCCAACACTCGATATTTTGTAGGATCCGACACCCGACAAGTGGAAACCCGCGTTAGTTTGTTATAGAGTTCTTGGTATAATCCATAGACTCGAGCCATAACTTTAATTTACGTTGCACGACTGCGCTTACGTTAAATTAAAAAGTGGCGTGTCTTCGTGAATAAGGATAACATTTACTTAATGGTTGTCCGAATGGATATGAATTTTGTAAAATTCCTGTTTACCACAACTAATGTGGAAGCATGTTGCAGAACACCTTCTCAACGGCCTTGCCGTTCCTGACGCTGTGGTTCTTCAGCATGGGGCTCAGCAAACTGCTGGACTTCCTGCGAGGGCGGGGGAAGATCACCACCACGACTGCTAGGAAGATTGGCACTTTGTTTGGTAATTAAGAATACTGAGTTTGTAGTCTAATATATCAATAAGATATACCTATAGGTACATATACAAGTGGCACGCAAGACGCAATTTAACTGGTGTTGTATGGTGTTGTGTTGTGTTGGCCGGTCAGGTTTAGAAAATAATCTGCAGGCCTATTGCCTAATTTAATTCACATTTATTTTGTAGTCGGTCAAACTTAACACTTTGAAGTCGCATCGATTGCAATCGCAATCGCGGGTAAGTTAGGCAATAGGCCTGCACGTGCCCAAGATTAAGACCCTGGTTTATTATTATTATCTTCATTACGCTGCCTCTGATACGTCTCCTTATAGCGACAGGGCTCTAAGATGGCACGCGAATTCATAAAGGTTCAGTTTAATTAGTCAATAGTTGTTTTAACAATTTTGATCCGGGAGATATTGCAGCGATGAAATGTGTCACGAAAACCCTTAAAAAATGAAACCGGGCCTTAATGTGAGTTTGTGTCGACAGCGTCGGCGGTGCCGGCGGCGTGCATGCTGGCGCTGTGTTACATCGGCTGCGCGCGCGGCGCCGCCGTGGCGCTCATGGCGCTCGGCGTCACCTGCATCGGCGGCATGTTCTGCGGGTTCCTGTCCAACCACATCGACATCGCACCCAACTACGCCGGTCAGTGCTCTATGCTTATAATATGCTCATAAAAAGTTACGGTATACCTACTGACGCCCTAGACAAGATGATTCACGCTATCGAAAACGATTTTGGAAAACCTTAAAGTGTATGGAAATGGGTTCCCCTTGTTTACGCATAATCATAAACTGTCCGAATGTATGATTTCGCAGAATACTAATTTCGCATACCTAATTGTTATTATTCTGATACCTTTAACTTTTTGAAAAGATATAAAATAAACCTGACCTAACCTACTATAGGTACGAGTATTCTAGCAGGATTACACAAAACATTTTAAAAATATTTTCCGTTTAAGCTGGAGAAAAATTATGCGAAAATAAAATTCGGCGACTCTAGACATTCGGCGTAAAAAGTTTCGGCGAAATAGAGGGAACCCATGGAACTGACATAAGCGCTTGTTACGCCCATATGGCAGCTGACGTCAATCCTATACTTTTCGATAACGATCTCGCCACGCATGTTTTCTAAGACCACTGATTTATTTCTATGGCGATAATTAGCATCGGCCATCGGCGTTTTTGGGAACTTTTTGACGAACTTCTCTGAATCCAAGCCCCCTATTTAAAATGTTATCTTTTCAGGAACCCTGATGGCCATGACGAACTCAGTTGCCACCATCCCCGGCATCGTTGTTCCTATCTTCGTCGGCCATGTAACTGAGGGAAACGTAAGTGATTTCAGTGCTTTTAAATTGTACGAGTTGCCAGAGGGCTTATTGCCTAACGCACTCGCAATCACAATCATTTTCATTTTGACAGTCCGAAGGAGAGTGTGCATACAAAATAAAAACTATTGTTCCACTTTAAAGCCGATTGCGATTGCGAGCGCGTTACGCAATAGCGACACAGGTCTAATCTATCATAAATCAGGACAATGCTATAGAAAAAAATCGGGACTACGGTTTTCAAATTGGGACACTACAAAAAAATCGTGCGAATCACAGCTTCTTGCAATGCAAATTGTGACAAACCGTTTGTGGCCTTCTCGATTGTTATAAATTAGTATCATAAGATACGATATGAACATTGGCGATGTGCTGAAAAGCGGGACAATTGGCGTCCCGACCCGATCAAGGGTAAATCGGGACGTATCCATTGACCCCTGAAAATCGGGACGTCCGTCCCGCCGCAGAAATCGGGACGTCTGGCAACACTTGTTATAACCGACATTTCTTATTCCAGCAAACGATTTCGGCCTGGCGCGTCATATTTTTCGTCACCATCGGTCTGTACGTTCTGGAGATCCTGGCGTACACCATCTTCGGCTCCGGGGAGGAGCAGCCCTGGAACCGGGTGGAGGGCTCCAAGAAGGAGCACGTGGAAGCCGAGCTGCTGAACAACGACTCGGAGAAGACTCACATTTAAAAACATAAATCTGGCTGACGACCTGCAGCCATACTTTGAAAATCGAATTTCGAATCCCTTTGTCTCCATTTAGTCTCGAATGGCGAGTGACAGGGATAGCTAACGTAACTTCGCACCTCGATTTTCAAAGTAGGGCCTCTGGACTCTTATTACGGTTGCCTTTATCGCGGTAGTTAAAGCATCTGTCACTCTCGCACTTACATGGTTAGAAAGTGACAGATGTTTTATCGAAGTTTATCCGCATCGATAAACACGACGAAATTGAAAGAAGATGACTTTTTGACGTATGCTTGTTAGTAGATTTCTTTATTAAAATCGTTACCTACTATCACAAGATTTGTCTGCCAATTTGAAGGGCCGACTTTTTTGTTTTGTGTCAAAATTGAGAGACCACTTATTTCGCTGACTGTACGTACAAACTTGCAATAAATACTTGGTAAATAAAGATAATTGCAACAGGGCGTACTTTACAAAGTTAAACTTGCATTTATTTAAATATGCGGGGCGTTGTATGATTCTCTTAACATTTTAATTGTTAAGTAAGTTTAAAGCTTTAGGGCTACCTTAATTTTATAGGGTATATTTTTATTTTTATAAGCAATGTTGCCATGTTCAATTTATTAAATAACAAATTGCTTTAGTAGGATGTTTGTTATATGTAAGTTTAATTTGGCTCTAATGTAATTTCAATTTTGATTGTATCTTAATGTTATATCTTACAGTTTCCCAAAAAAAAAAGCTATTTTGATACGATAACATACCTATATGACTTTTTTAAATCTTTGGTACCGCAAGCGTATTAAATACCTACTCGTTTGTTATACAGCAGCTAACCTTTTTGTTCCTTTTAAGAAAAAGGATGGTGTGATGTTAAACTTGACAATTCGCTTAGCCTAGTGACTATTAAAGCTTCGCTATAAAGCCGGAATTCCACTGCGGCGCACGCTACGAACACTACGCACGCACGCGCTTCACACGTGGGCCACGTGGAATAGGGAATATACATGTTTTTTTTTCACAGCTTCAATAAAAGCTGATTTATGTAACAAACAGTTACGAATGGCCTATAAAAATAACCAATATATAAGCCAACAAAGATTTGTTCCTATAGCCGACGTGTTACATGACGTCACAGTTCATATTGGATCTGTCTAACCGCTGTCTATTTAGCAGTTTAAAATGTTTGTATCATCCGTATTTCTTGGCCGATTTAATTTTAATTTCATCTTTGGTGATCTCTTTTACGGTATTTTCATATTTTGTTGAAAAATGCGATTTAAAAATCTTTGCATATTCCCTATTGTTTTAGTCGTGTGTGACTGGCGTCATGTCGTGCGTGTGCGTAGTTCACTTTAGCGAGTAGAATCAATCGTTGCATTTAAAGCCCCAAGTTCAGAGGCACCCTGTATATACATTTTGATATATACAAGGTTATTTCATATCCAAGTGTGCGTGCGTGGCTTGCGCCGCTGTGGAATTCCGGCGTAAAGGTACGCAGCCCCGTTACGGCGGTGCGAGAAAATATTTGGGTGTCGTGCAAGTATTTTAGCTTATTTATCTATATTAAATATGTCATTGCCTATATATTTACGAGCAGGTAGTGCTAAGTTTGGGACGTGCGTGGTGAATTTGTGTGAGTGGGACTGACACTTTTCTTGAATAGATTTGTGTGTATAATTAAATATATAAGCGTGTGCTTAATTGATGTGCTTTTGATGTTCAAGGCATGTTTGTGTACAACTTGTACTTAGTTTTGTACTTATTAATAATATAGATATAAATAAGATGGCTTACCAAAGACATTTCTATATTTATATGTTTAAATACAGCTTAAGTAGGTACTTTTAACTGTTTTTACAATGTAAACTGCAATTAGGTACCGTCAAACGTGGATACTTGAGACATCGTGGATACTTGTGGCAGTGTGGGCTTAGAAGTTACGTTGGAAATACAGCTTAGCTCTTTGGTCTATAGTCCCTCAGTCAACGTGATGCGTTGGGTCTAATGGAGGTGTAATTTATAAAGTAACTCGCACTGTCCCAAGTATCCAAGCAGTCCCAAATAGGTACCTATCCACGTTTTACGGTAACCAGTATCTCAAGTTATGAATGAACTTACTATTTCTAAAAGATTTACATCAGTATATTGGAAATATTATACAGATTATGATGATAACATACATTTACAGAAGTTTTTTTTCAATTTAATACCTTCTCTACTAAAAAAATGCCAAGTTCAGAGTAGTAAACTTCGGATGATATTTATTTTATTTGATATTCATGTGTACCTTTTTAATTAAGACAGATACGGAGATAAACAGGAATTACACTGCGGAGCACGCTACGCACCCAAACGTCACACACGCACACGGTACACACGTGAGCCACGTGGATCAATTGTTGTAGGCCTGTGTCACTGACGTCATTTTTGCGTGTGCCGCTGCACGAGTATCTAGTTACATACGTTTTTATACGAAGCCAGTTTATACCTAAGTGTGCGTGCGTGGTGTGCGTCCATAGTATAAATAGAAGATATAGAAGTGTCGCTGTAAAATTCCGGTTTTAACGAAATTTCGAACTTCGTTTTTAAGAGTGAAGCTTCTATTGCATTACTAAACTCATTATTTAATTTATTTACTTAATTAGGTATAATAAAACAATATTTTTTACATAACAAACATACCTACTTGTCCTCTTACCCTGTCTTACCCTAATAAATCGATATATTTAATTTAATAACAAAGTTATAATTTAAATAAATTATTGTATAAGTACCGATAGTTATTTTGATTCACCTTTGGTTGAAATATCCAGGAGGTCCATGCACGGACGGAAAGGCGAACTTAATGCCGTAAGGCATTCTCTAGGTACTGGTTATCCTTTTGGAAAAGTAGAGATTGTGGTTGTGGGTGTGGTTATATTTTTTAAGCCAAGGCCACATAGAATAATGAATCGTCCAAATTCGGGTACTCACTAGCGAGCTGTAACGCCTGTATAGTGCGACCAAAAAGAGTAGAAATTAAATGAGGGCGCCACTTTCTACGTAACTGTCACATTTTTGACGTAAAATGCGTAAACATGGCAACAATTTTGTATGGAATTTTTTTAGTTGCAGCTGTCACCACTGGCTCGACTTTTTGGCCAGGCTATAACTGTTACAGTTGCACGCAAAATCGTGTTTTTTTTTTTTTTTTTTTTTTTTTCAACACCCGAAGATCGTCCAACGTTCAAAGGGGTTGCTCGGACCTTGGCTCTGAAGCTTTGGCTCGAGTTCATTCGAGTTGGCTAATCAAAGGAGTTCGGACGCGTTCGTGCCTCATACCTCATACTAACTACCGTCCCCACGTCACGTCAGTGCGTGTGAAGCTGTCAGACCTTTGTCAGACATACTCTTATAATCTGTGGTTGCCTTTTAATTTTCATGCGGCTGTAAACTTATAACGTAGTAATTATAAGCGGTTATGAGGTACAGCGAAATTGCTTCCATTGCTTTTACGTCTGCCATGTTTATTTTATTGTTTAAATACATACATTATTGGAAGCAAGTCGCACAAAACCAACCGTCGTTCAGATCCTCCGGGAAGGCCTATTCTCAGCAGTGGACTTCCAACGGCTAGTATGGTGATGTTACACTATTCGGATTTCATCCAGATTCGGAGAAAAGTTCGGAGTTCCTGTGTTTTATGATCGTGTAGTGGACTGATTAAAAGACCTTTAATATAAGTTTGCCGCGCTTTGGACGATAGTTTAAATCGAGATATTGGACGATATGTACTCTGTAGCATAACGTTAACAATTTAATATAGAAGCTAAATAAGCTAAAACGAATTGGAATCGAGCCTCAGTTCTCGGAAGCCGGCTTTAAACTCGAGACCCACTAGTTTTCAACGTAGAACTAAATACAAATACGGAGCCATCAAATCACAAAAAAATAGATATGGAGCAACAGAGTACGAGTACCTCTCCTGTAATAAGTAAGCATGATAGAAAAAATGAAAAAGTTGGACTTTATAAATACTGTACTTAAAATGTATGTGATTTGGGACCTTTGCAAAACTGGAAAGTACAGGACCTAAGTCTGTTCGTTGAAATCAAAAGCTAAGCATTAGAAGCGGGAAGTGTGATGCTGCACCACGTCAAACACGGGTGATCATTTCAAGGTCACGATTGGTACTAATTATATTTACAGGCGGTATCACCGGTTCCAATATCCAATAATCCACCGTTATCGTTTTTCTGTGCACAGATCAAACATATTCGTTTGTAACTCCATTCATTCGTTTATTTAGCACATCCCCGATCATTACGACCGTGACCTTGGAATTATGTTGATTATTTAGAGATCCCATGACCTCCTTTCGGTATTATCGAAATAATGCATAATTACACAGGTTGCCACGGGTCTAAAGCGTATTGTGCGTTTGAACCACAGCTGCAGCAGTGTATCGTTTCAGCTCCTTCCTTTCTTTATGACACTGAGTTTTTGGTTTGTGTTCAGGGCTGGTCCCAGCGCGTTACATCCTAGGCGTGCTGGGCTCGATAGCCATGGCCATCGTTTATGGCCTGAAGGTGAACCTTTCGGTGGCCATGGTGGGCATGCTGAACCACACAGCCCTGTTGAGGTTGGAGGGGAACAAGACTGAGCAGGACAACGAGTGTGGCCACGCTATTGAGGATCATTACGAAGTAAGAAGCTAATGGGAATGAGTTCATACGTTGGTAATTGTGCACGCGGGAAAGGAAACACTTTACCTACTCACAATAACATAGTATCTTGGCAGCTTTTACTTGTTAACTTCCTGATAATGATGGTGAAACATTGTCGGCTAGAGGTATAGATGGGTACGGTCTAAAATTCTTCTGTTTTTGTTTTTGCAGTAGATGATATCCTTTACATTTACAGATGGATGGCCCATTTCTCTGGTCAAGCTTAACTCAAGGCATCATACTAAGCTGTTACTTCTGGGGATACCTAGTATCGCAGCTCCCAGGTAAGTTAGTGGTAGTTTAAGGGGAAGGTTTCTAAGAATTTGTTTAAGTACCTAGCTTGTCTGTTGTGTTGTACAAGAACCATAATAAATATATCACCTATTATGACAGACTTTTTCTAAGTATCGTGGTTATTTATCATGTTAATTATATGAAAGTATCTGTACTTTCTTTCATAGGTCTGGTTGCAATTATGAGCTCACTAGGCGGCTTTTTCCTCTAAATAATCACGCGTTCTTTCGAACAATGAAGTACAGAGAGATTTCTCATGCCTCTATTTCTCTTATCTTTGCTGTACCTACAGTCAAACAAGAAATAATTCAGCCACTCCGCTTTCTCCTATGGAATAATATATACTTGTTATTTTAATGTAGGCGGCCGCATCGCAGAGCTTTTGTCCGCGAAGTGGGTGATGTTCTTCAGCGTGACGATCAACGTGGTGTGCACGGTGCTCACGCCGGTCATGGCCCAGTGGGGCTACGTCGCCCTCGTCGTCATGAGGGTTGGGGAAGGCATTGGAGGCGTAAGTCAAGGAATTAGAACCGAGGAGATACTTCAGAGAAAATGTAAATAAATATGTACCACTCATAGGTATTATTGAATTCGGAGCTTAGGTCCTAAAGAACGCTATGCCACGCCATATTAGATCGAATTGATTTAATTACTAAAAAATAATGACTTTCCAGGGTGTGACGTTTCCAGCAATGCACGTAATGCTGTCTAAATGGGCTCCTCCTGCAGAACGAAGTTTCATGGCTGCTTTGGTGTACGCCGGGACTTCTCTTGGAACTGTTATCTCTATGCTCCTGGCTGGACTGCTTGCTGCGCTTTGGGGTAAAGAACTAATTTGAATACATTGTCTTAATCTCACCCTCTCCTGAGTTACCTACCTAAAAATCGAACGCCTCTGTAAAAAGAGTGAAGTCATGTTGTCCACTGCTAGCGGACTAGTGACAGGGTGAATAGAGTATTCTTTGTGTGGTTCTGTAAGGTTGGGCCAGCGTGTTCTACGTGATGGGCGGCCTGTCGGTCATCTGGTGCTTTCTATGGGTGGCGCTGGTGCAGGACTCGCCGCAGGAGCAGAGGCTCATCAGTGCCGAGGAACGCGCCATGATCGTCAGCGCGCTGGGAGGCAAACTGGAAGATCGCGGTCATAAAGTAATGGAAAACTAGCTCCTGGGAGTTAAACATTTACATTTTGACTAAATTTGATATTGACTACCGCTATTTTAAAAGAATGATTCATTACTATTGACTCAACAGATCATATATGTGATCACGGATTGCATTTAAATTTTAATGATTCAGAATCAGAATCAAGCAGAGCTAACGAGTAACTTGAAGTTAAAAATTCAAAAGCAATTGGTGTTTTTCGTGTTATTTCGATTTGTAGAAGACGCCTGTGCCTTGGCGGAAGGTGCTCACGTCACGGCCGTTTCTGGCCATTCTGGTGACGCACTGCTGCTCCAACTGGGGCTGGTACATGTTGCTCATCGAGCTGCCTTTCTACATGAAGCAAGTCCTCAAGTTCAACATGACAGAGGTCAGTCTGGGAATTTCTAGCAGCTTCTATTTGTACCAAGATTGCATTCGGATGTTGTGGAAGGCAAGATCTAATATTTTTCCAAACTCTTAGAGCGAGTTCCCGCTTGTCGGGTGTCGAATCTGACAAAATTAATAATAAATAAATTAATTAATTTTCATTTTTGCTCTTCCTTTGAACTGTCAAACGGTTACTGAGCTAAATTTAATAGAGATGGGCAAGCTATTGTTAAGTTCTTATCACCCGATCTAATCCGGAACCATGTTGCAGAACACGCTCTCGACCGCGATGCCTTTCCTGACGCTGTGGATCTTCAGTATAATCCTCAGCAAGACTCTGGACTATCTGCGAGAGAGGGGGCGGATTACCACCACTACTGCTAGAAAGATTGCCACTCTAATTTGTACGTATAAGTCAACACAGCAGTATAGTACTCGTATAAATAAGATTTGATACCGGTGAAAATAAAATAGCTTTGTAGTTACTATTTCGTGCGCTACTACTATGAAAACTGTAGATACATTATAATAAAACTATGCTTAACTAAACTAAATTAAACAGCTGCGCTACTGCTTTGCTTTTACCTGACTTGAGCAGTTTGCGCTCATACCCGCGTTATTATTTCACGTGTGACTTTTATGTGGTTTCCTGTGTCCTCGAGATTTCTCAATAGTGGTGATTGTATCTATGTTGGCAGCATCAACTGTTCCGGCATTGTGTATGCTGGCACTGTGTTACATAGGCTGTTCGAGGATTGCGGCCGTGGTCCTTGTCGCCATCGCCGTCACAAGTCACGGCGCTATGTTCTGCGGATTCCTCTCCAACCACATCGACATCGCGCCGAACTACGCCGGTCAGTCCGCTCCCATCAATAGCGTTACTTTTTAATAATGGTTGACTGCCACTATCAAAATAAAAGAATCGATAGAATTTCCCAAAGATCGAAATCTCCTCGCCAAACGTCCGTTTGTATTATCACCATATCAGCCGAAGGACGTCCTACGCTGGTCATATCCTTCGGCCCTCCCTCCTTCCCTATATAAGGATCTCTTGTGATGGTCAGTTTTGTGCTATTCTCATCCAGTGGCTTCCCTATCTTCATCAGATCGTTGATTATTATTAGGTATATGATGAGCGTTTATTAAAATATTTGATACCATTTCAGGGACCCTGATAGCCTTAACAAACACAGTCGCCACTATCCCCGGCATCCTAGTCCCTATGTTCGTCGGCCACATTACTGACGGAAATGTGAGTGTTGCGTTGCATATAAGTAAGTTTAAAACTAGAAAAACTACAAGTCGCGAATATGATAGCCATACAGTCACTAAAACTAAAAACACGGTTGCTTCTTATTATTTCAGCAAACGATAACGGCCTGGCGACTTGTATTCTTCGTCACGATCGGCTTGTACGTGGTGGAGCTGGTGACATACATCATATTCGGTTCTGGAGAGGAACAACCTTGGAACAAAGTGGACGACTAAACCGCTGCAAAGATTCTGAGGAGACACACTTAAGACGATCCTTCATTTGTTTAGGGTGCTCGTAAACAAAAATACAACGTGATGTAGTTCATCAGCCAATAGAAGCAGAGCACTCATACGTAAATTATGATTGGCTAGAGCCATGTTTGATTTGATTACATTTAGATTAATACTTAAAAAATTAGATCACTCTAAAGAATCTTGCGCGAGCACGCGCAATACAACGCGAGTCATCGCAAGAATCGTGTTTCTGACATAGAGTTAATAAACACTATGTATTAGCAATACGGTTCAATATTACAATGATAAATATTTCAACTTGCGCCAATTTGCGCAATTTACCAAAACAATTGTATATTTACTTGCATTTCAGTAAATATAAATTCTTTAGGCATTTTTTTTAATTATCTCCTAGCGCATCTTAGGTGAAAATGGCCTGGATTAGCGAGCAAGTGCGAGACGAGCCGTAACATCTTCTCTGGTAGAATAGCAGTTTAGAATGGCTAATCAGCGACGCAAAATATATGCGTGGTATGCGAGCAAATAAAAAACAAGGTGGTTATTTAAAACTTATTTTTTGTGAATATGCGGGAAGTGATCAAGATACTCTTTTGTTAATCAGTTCATTCATTCATTCATTCATTGTTGAGGGTTTGCAGTTTAATAAGTATGATGAGGTAAAAACTTCTTCATAATTAATAGTTAGTAATTACTGATGTGAAGAGTGATGGAACTGATGGATGATCAAGGAATTGATTACCTACTAAGTAATTTGTGCTTCTTTAAGCTTAATAAAATAATTATGTTTGATATATACTTATGTTAAGAGTGCATGAGAACGATTTATATTAACTTTTACACTGACTAATTGACTGTATAGACTTGACTGTAGTAACTTACCATATCAGAATGTAATCAAGGCCTCTAATTTTACAGCATATAGCGTATAAAAACACGTCAAAGGCTAATAAGGTTTAACCAGTAGGATCTCAGCCCAGGACAAAGTGGACAGGGTGTTACTGCTATGTTTATTTCAAAACGTGCGGGAAACTGCGATAAATATTGATTTAAATAAATGAATACCAAAAATAATGCCTATTTTTATGCCTTTCACCACCTTGTGCCAAAGTCCTACGTCATATGCTAATGTATGGAGCGTAGAATAACTGTGTGACACCGATATGGTGACACCACTGATTTGTGGTTGTATATAGCTAATAAAAAATGTTATTTTAAAGTAAAGACACCAAAGAAAGAAGAAGTCGGTTAATGAGATCACCAAGTGACGAGGCAAAAGACGTCGAATTTAATAATTGACTTTCTGCGACAGGGTTCTATAAAGGCAACATCCGGAAAGTGCGATAGCTCTTAGAAGGTGCTTTGGGTTCGTACTTGTATATCACTCGCTCTCATACGCTCTTATTAAGAGCGAGTGAGAGAGAAATACAAACACGAAGCACCTTTTCACGCCACTGCTCGGAAATGTGGCGAAAGTCGGTCTGTTCTTGGTCCCCAACCCAAAACAATAAATAGTTGTACATACATTGAATGAGCAGGCCTTTTATGAATGTAAACTGGACAACAATCTTAACATTGTTGGTCTGTTCTATTGAGCAAGTCGACTAATCACAAATGTCCGCTGATCACTGATTCGACCAATCAGAACGCTACTTGTGCTGCATATGAAATTAAATTGGCCAATGAGGAGTCGTTTTATTTTTTAATAATATTCATCCCTTCACGGATAGGCAAAGGAATCAGATTCCATACAGCCATATATGTCTGTTTTTATCTGAAATATAGTTCTGGCACGGTCAGAGTCGTCAGTTTAAAAAACGCCTTTGAATGACTGGCCACTAAGGTATAGTTAAAAAATAAAAGTAAAAATTGGCGGGAGAGATGCGGGAGAGCGTAAAAAATTGTGTGTTGTAAATTTATTATAAGAATTTATTTTTATTTCCTCGCAGTAGTCGTAAAAAGCACTGTGTTAAGCCTCGGCCGAAAGTGCAATAGATGGACTCGTACTTTAACTTACTCGTCCATCTATAGCTTACTTTTAACCTCTGCAACAATCTACTATTTAGGGCTCACATACTAACCCCGTAAAGCCCGTAACCGAATGTAAAGAATTGTTTTGAAGGTGAATAAAACTGCGATGTTTTATATACGCGTACAGTTTATTTTTGCATATTTACAAGTTAAATCTACAAGTTTACTTGACTCTAACGAGCCTCGAGATGTAGGAAGGGCCGAAGTTGGCGTCGACGGCGGGGGCGACGAGCTGCCCGTAGCGCGGCGCGGCCGCGCCTGCGCCCAGCACCAGCGTGCTCGCCAGGCCCGCCATCGGGGCCGAGAGGTCCCTGGGATACAACATAGATGGCGCTGATATCAATAACGATATATAGCCAATCAATCATTATAAATAAAATATATACTTATAGTAATTGTAGTAAATTGCGATTTTAAGGATAACTTTATAAAAAAAATACAAAATTCTTACTTGTAAGTACTTGGAAATCGTAGATACTGGCCAGCCAGTGGAGTCACAGAATAAAAATTAAGGGCAGTAAAAAAACAGAATCCATCGCAAGAGCTTAAAGAGGATTGCGAAGCTAAAAATGTCCATACAAAATGCGATAACGTTTCTCTCCCCTTAAACCTAGTCCCATTTTTACGATATTTGCAAATATTGTTGATATCATGAAAAACTGTCTGTACGTTTTCCTTTACACGAAAATATTTCTTAGAATGAAACAAATAAAAAAAAAACAAAAACAGAAACGTACAGACCCAGTTCTTTATAATAACAGCAACATATTAAAAAATCGTGGAAATCGAACTTAATTTAGGGGGTGAGATACGTTATCGCCCGGAGCTAAATTTGTATGGATTTTTTTTCACAGCTACGCGATTTTAGCGGAGCTTCCCAATCCTCTTAAGCGTATTTTAAAATGTTGGTACGTAAAACGTCTGCGGCGCGTTAGACCTAAACTAAATTTATAAAGGTAAAAGTAACTTTGTCTGTTTGTATACGCTTTCACGGTAACCGCTGAACCAATGTCGATGAAATTTGGTATGAAGAGAACTAGAACCCAGGAAAAGGACATGGGGTGCTTTTTATCCCGGAAAATGAGAATGTTTCCGATAAACGACTTATACGCGGACGGAGCTGTGGGCAACAGCTAGTATGAAATATTTTTTAGTAAGTCAGAGCAAGTTATGTCCACCCTGAACTTAGGTTAGGACCGTGGATTACTCGACCTGTCTGTGTTACGGCTCTCTAGTGAGTACCCGGCTCTAAACTGGTAATGCTGGTACTATCGCCATCGTTAATTTGTGACCCATTTCAAGGAAAATAGGCTTGAAGTCGTCAATGTCATTAGAGATGCCAAATCATTTGTAACTTACACATTCGTGACTGTACTCACTTGACTGTGGCCACGATGCCGTGAGTCTCGAAGGCGTGCTTCAGCCCCATGTGCACCACGCCATCGTTCTGGATGGGGCTGAGCGAGCACGTGGAGTACACCACCGCGCCCCCAACACGTACCAGTTTCAACGCGTTTCTGGAAATAACGATTCCATGTCCATACTCTTGTATGTATTCACATTAGCTATTCTAAAAGCGTCCTGCGCGGAATCCTTGCCCGATACATCATACAGTGGTTATATTCTCTTTGCATCATACCTAACAGAGCGACGTTGTTAGGCTGTTTGTCAACCGCCGCCGTGAACGACACGACACAACACATACATTTACTATGGCCGCCTGTCCACCACACGCCCGTCGCCCGAGTGCCGTCATCCCGGCCGCGGATCTTTGGAGTATATCGTCGCTACCGCCAGAACTCAAGATTGTGATGGGCCGATGTATTGGCAATATAAAACACGGTTGAACTTGTCCACCCACGCCGGCATCGTGACGTCGCACCGCGCTCCTTTTTGACAGCTACAACAAACTGACTAAGGGTGGTATTCCACTTATCCAAGATCTTTGTCCAATGTGTATTTGCGTCTCACAGTTTGCTTTAAAAAATGTGAGACGCAATGCACATAGGACAAAGATATTGGACAGGTGGAATACCACCCTAAACCACCGATATGTTCGCCTAGTTGGTGGTGTATCGTTGTCTAGTACCGATAGCACTAGCATAGCGTGTACAAATCTTCAACTTAGTTTGTGAGCAGGGCCGCTATTCTACTGGGTAAAATACCTTTGACGTGTTTAGTGTTTTTAACTTGGCCGTCACTACTGTCAACTTCAACTAATTGCCGATAAAACAAATCATTTTTAGGGTTCCGTACAAAAATTGAAAAAACGGAAACCTTAAAGGATCACTCGTGCGTCTGTCACAGCTAATTTGCTCCGAATCTACTGGACCAAATCAGGTGAAATTTGGTAGGATGGCGTTATCCTATGCCCCAAACACAGATGTGCAAAGTAACTAATTTTTTTTTTAAATTAAGGGTCATTTTCGGGGTACAAATTAGGAAATTAAAAAAAAAGTTTTGCTAACCTTACTGAAAGGGCTCCTTATGAGAGCCTTACAGAACAAGGTATCTACTAAACCTTGGTAAGTACAATCTAAGTATACTGACAGGGATCTTGACTGGACATTGTCCACTCAACAGACATTTGACGGCAATAGGAGCCAAACAGGATCCTCGATGCCCACAATGTGGCAAAGAGGAAACTAGTCAACACGTTCTGGCCGAGTGTGTGATGTACTCATCACTGAGATATCGCACATTCGGGGAGGACGCACTGCCAGCAGAGACGCTTAAAAGCATTAACCTTCAGGACGCACTATTGTTCTGTAGGAAAACAAGAAGATGGGATCAGTGCTGGATGGGAGCGCCGCAGAGCCAGTAACCTGAGACTGGATCAAGGGGAACAGGGCGGAATGAATGGAGAGCCACTCGACCACCCGCCTGCCTCGGCGGCGTCCCCACTCATCATCATCATCATCATCATCAAGGGCTCCTTATGAGGATCTCAAATATATTTGTATTATTGTTGAAAAATAAATAGTTTTGATTTTATTCATGAAAGAAGACGAAAATTGAACATTCCCCCCTGATCTCCGAAACTACTGAGCCTAAAATTTTGAAAAAAAATTACTAAATATAGTTCATTGCTTGTACTACAAGCCTTGTAGATTACCGGAAAACATATAAGAATTCTACAATGCATGTACGGAATCCTCTCCACGCGAGTTCAACTCGCACTGGGCCGGTATTTTTAACTTATTCGTTGCAAAAAGAACCGCAATTCAAAGAGGCTAGCGTCTAATTTCCATGGTCAAGCATTGTGTGACTTACGCGAGCAGTTGCGATTGTAACTCCGGTATGCGCAGGCGCTCCTTGACGCGGTCGGGACGGAAGATATTGTTGTCGTCTTCGTTCATCGAATGCCTGTCAGTCGTGCAAGGGACGTCCACTAACACCTGGGGATAAAACATTGTTTAAAAACAATACAGGAAAGAAAGTCTAAAGAGTCTTGAAACATTAGGAGAAAATCTGAAAATACTAACAACATTTAGGAATAAGATATATAAATAAACCTGACGTTTCTAAGTTAATAACTCTTAGTTGGCCCAGTAATTTATTAGAAACTTAGCTGAAAAACACCTTGATATCCCTAACAAATACGGGCACTCAAACTTAAACTAACGTAATATTATTTAAGCTACCTCTTCTATATTTACTAGACTCAAGCAGATATGGTAAAACCAGAATATTAAAAGTACTTGGTTGTCTTTCACACACTCTTCCTGCCATCTGTCAGTATTTTTTTTATAAGAGATGTGGAGGGGGGTGGGGCTAAAGAGCATACGGAGTACTTGATGGGAAGTAATCACCACCGGCCATAAACACCAGCAACTCAAGAAGAGTTGTCTGTGCGTTGCCGGACAATTAGGGAAATCAAAGCTTTTTTCTTGAAGGCACGCAAGTTTATTTATTATGTCACAGAGTGTGAAAGCGATAAGACAGCCGAGTTATTGGGGGCCTAGTGAAAAAGAGTATGAGTCGATTTAACTCGTAATAAAGAAGAGAATAAACATAAATGGAGTATACTAGACTTAAACCCTTTTTCACCTGACCTTCAGGAGACTTATACCCTTTTTCACTAGGACCCCAGCGCTGGCTTTTACTGTACCTTGTCGAACCCGACGTCGTCCGTGAAATCCCGTCCGTCGCAGGTGGTGAGCACGACGCGCTCGCGCCACACGTTGGACGTGGGGAAGTCGATCAGGTAGTCGCGGAACACGCGCGAGATCCTGCCGGCAGGGGCGGTTACAGCGGGTACTAGCGAGGGAGCAAGTGTGTGTGCAAGACAGTTCTTGGATACCATAGTATGCGGAGTAACGCGGTCGGTAAAAATAGGACCCGTCTTATTGTAAGTAAAGGGTTCAAAATTAAAGAACTTTTAATTACACTCCGAGCTGCTTTGCGAGCTTGACTGTCAAGTGGCTATGCGCCGGATGTGGTATGTATATAGCGTACATAGGTTTATTATCATTGGATAGGTTATGTTAGACTCTTAACCACAATTTAATTTTAATTTTGAAATGATTCAGTTTGCCAAATGATGATTTAGTGAAACACTTTTGAACTGTTAAGATGCAATATTCTAGTGAGCATCCGACATATTACTCACCCCCCACTACACTAGGCCACAGAATAAGTACTAGTACAAACTAGGCTTTACCTTTACTAGCAAAAGCCAATCAGACTCTCAAGACTCACATACCCAGAGGCATTTTTGATACGACACATTTCGTTTTCATCGGAATGTAAAAGTCATATTAAACAATACGTACTACAGTACTTAATAAATAAAATAAATCATTATTTATCAGTTACTTTAAGATTATAATACATTTCTTTCTATATGTATACACTTCTAGGAAATATGACGAAAACGGAATCAATCGGTGCATCCATCGAAACCACAATCGAAACATAACTATTAGATAGATAAACCCCTTCCCCCCTCTTTCAGAATCGATATCGATGACGCGCTGGCCTAGTTGGTAGTGACGCTGCCTACAAAGCTAGCGGTCCTGGGTTCAAATCCCGGTAAGGGCAGATATTTGTGTGATGAGCGCGATTATTTGTTCCCGAGTCATGGATGTTTTCTATGTATTTAAGTATATATTTCTCTATATAAGTATTTATATCGTTGTCTAGTACCCATAATACAAGCCTAGAGTTTAGTTTGGGACTAGGTGAATTGGGGTGACATTGTCCCCTGATTTATTTATTTATTTATTATCTCTGAAAGGGACCAACCGATTTTCATGAAACCTGCTTTAAAATAAATTTAACCGCATCCAAATCGGTTCAGACAGACACACTCACCTAGTGGTGAAACTTATAACACCCCTGTTTTGGGGCCGGGGGATAAAAACCGCACTCACCTATTAGTCCTCGACACAGAGGAATCATTGCAGACCATCACATCGGGCAGCAGCGTCTGCAGCGCCACGAGCGCCTTGCCCCCGGGACCCGCGCACAGGTCGAGCACGCGGTCCCCCGGGCTCAGGCACAGAGCCAGCACTGCCACCACGCTGCCGCAGTCCATCGGGTAGTAGTTGAATACCTCTGGAAACATTCATATTATTTCGATTGAAACATTTATTTTGATGATTACTTTTTCGTCATAATTTTGTTTCGACAACACCGCAATCAGGTTATGACAATCAACAGGCGCATACGATTTGAAAACGGCTGCGAACTACAAGCTTTAATTTGTTTTCAGCATGAACATTACTGCGGAAAGAACGCTTGAACATTTGAGTCAGGTATGGAATAGAAAAGAATGGCGAGCACTTTACTGACAAGAGAGTAGCTTTTAAGTTATGTTGATAATCCTACCATTACTCACCTACGGTGGAGCTGAGACATGAGAGAGATCTACAGGGCAATTATAGAGGAAGCTGGTAAGAGTAACATTGCAAAAGATTTTCTGGCAGCTATGGCCGGTTAACAAAGTTTGTGATATATTATCCACTTACTGGTTTGACATCTCTTTGGCTCTGGGAACATGCTCCAGTCGCTGCCCATTTCATAAGTATACACTTTCAGGTGCTCTGGGAACTGGAACTCGGTCTCAGGTTCGATTGTTAGTGGAAAGTCCTTATCTTCTGCAAACACAACAAATGAAGCTTGTATGACCTGTTTTTTTTTCTTAGCAGTCTCTTACGCTTAGCTTAGGCAGTGTTTGCCACAGTGCACAGTCAAACTAGCTTTTACGTTTTAGTACCTTGTCTCAATAACATATTAATCTGAGAGTGGTTTGAATTTAGTGTATCAAAGAGTGGTTTGAAGAAAGTGTTCACCTACTTATGGATTCAACCATACATGTCATACCATCGAGTTTTTTTTGTTAGGTTACAATTTTACATCCTGTTCCAAAATTTCAACAGTTTACAATTCAACTTTTTTATTTCTGGCCATTTAAGGGTTAAAGTTTCAGGGTTTCACATTCGTAAATAATTGAGACTAAGGTTTAAACAAGGTTTTTTTAAAAACACACCTGCAGGAAATGGTAGACACCAAATAGCAAGGCAAGCTAAATTATATGGTCTGAGCTCAAGACACTTATTAATTTCACTTAGTGCCACTATTACTAATGTACTTACTGATATAATATGAGTAGTGAAGAGACTCTGGTACCCACTCGTCCATGCCTTTGAGCTGTGTTGCGGGTAGGTAATGGTACAGGGCCTCAGACGTAATGCCCATGGACGGGTCTATGATGCGGGACGTGTCAATCTGGGCCTCTGACAATGATTGGTCCAGTGTTAGATTTAATGATGACCTTAAATGTAGGATTTATATGAAAAAGGCTATTTTAATTTTTTACTTTGTTTTCAGTAAAAATATTTTAGATGGTTTAAAGAAGTTAATGAATGAACATGCACTCATTATCAAACTAGAAAAATAAAACCGATTGGTAGTAGAAGACCACAAATAAATTAGTGCCAGTGCTAAATAAATTTATTTGAAAACTACAGTTAGCATTATTGAAAATTTTCAACATGTTTGATTTTAACATTTTACTGCCATAGGCTCTGATTTTTATAAAAAATATGGCAGTAAACTTAAAGTGTGTACAAATGAATGATACTCACACTTTTTCTTCCTTTTTTTCCTCTTCATTAGATCTCAAAGTCATATCGCTAGTCTCTAACTTGTCTGGTATGTCTCCCTTTTGGTATATGCTGGATATTTCATCCGACTGTAACTTAGCTGAGTATTGTTCAAGTCTACTATTATCTGTGGGCGTGGTTGGTGTGGGTGTAGGGGGATATTGGTTGTTAAATTCTTGCTGTACAGTCATTAAGGTTTTCAGACAGTGTGCTCCTGTAATAGAAGAATTTAGTTTAATTTTTTTAGACCTTACTGTCATCTTATTTTGATGTTAAATATGTATACTCAATATCAGTAAAACATTCAATATTTACTAGCTTTTGCCGCATCTTGTGAGCACGAAATCAAGCAAGTTTTTATTTATTTATTATATTTATGATGTTGAAAAGTATTTGAAAGATTTTTTTCATAATAATCACGTAACCGGACAGGATAAATATAGCTGACCTCTCTGGGTCAGGTAGTCTATTGTTTCTTCAGCGTCTCCGTAGTTGTTAATGACGGCGACGTACTTGGAGCGTCGCATCATCGCCTCCTTCATAGGCTGCCATTTCTCTCCAAAAACTGACCCGTAGAATTCGTCAAAGTGATTCTGAGCTTTGTACTTTGGGCTAATTTTCTTTTTCAATTTAGACTACAAGTAAAAAACACAGATATATTAGATAATAAAGATATTTATTCTAATGAATGAACAACCATTTTTTACAAAATGAAAATAAATTTACCCAATGTGTTTTAGATTTAAACCTAAGTTGTAATGCTAGGAATGAACCGTTGTACGTATTTTTACAAACTTTTATAGCTGATAACATCTTTTGATGTTGATATAAATAAACTAAACAACTTATTTTAGGTTATATTTTTCAACACAAAACCACAGATTATACAATTATATATCTTAACGTCAGAAGTTGACATCTAGAAGCCAATGGTAACATTCTAAATGTTACCATTGGCTTGAAAGCTGTTTAAGCGTAGATTTTAAAAGCTGGGTGTTCAAAATTAATTGTCAATTTGACAGTGCTAGAGCGAGTAGTACAAGGTACTCTCTTTGTCACACTTGCGCCCGCGAACAGCAAATTGGATTATTGATTTGTTTACAAGGGGTGAACCCAGCCAGAGATTTCAAGTATCTTATAATTTATAGGTATGTCCTACAACCTTGCTGAAGCGATTAAAAGATAATATTCCGAGTTAATTACAACCTTACGTGTTGAGACGTTATCAGCTGTCCGTACCATCTGTGCGCCGCGCCAAACTAACTTTTGAGGGCCTTAAAAGCTTAATTAGCTCTGCCTGGGTTGAGTTGTTTTATCGATTGCATGCCCCACTTATGTGCCCTGATACGTTTGTGGATCTCGGAGCTAGTACGAAGCTCGATAAGGATCTAAAAATGCGTTGTGCATTGTCGTCGGTTGTCACACGAACGAACGAAAAACTGGGTCAACTGTAAGTCATTTTTAAGTGCGATTTCATGTCGGTTTAGTGAACAATATTGTAAATGATTATTTGTTTGTTTATAAAGGTCTTACAATATCAGTGCGGCGATGGAGGCCTCAGAGCTTGTGAATT
Source organism: Acleris literana (assembly GCA_946894065.1). Lineage (NCBI taxonomy): Eukaryota > Metazoa > Arthropoda > Insecta > Lepidoptera > Tortricidae > Acleris > Acleris literana. The sequence continues at coordinate 6,681,107 of OX335684.1, read as the reverse complement.
AAAGTGTTTGGACGAATTAACAGTAGTCATGTATGGGATGTTGGTAGCTGGAGCGACGGAGGGCATTAAGGAATGGATAGCGGCAGGCTGGAGGCAGTCCCGCCCGGGGCGCTGCACTTGGACACAGTGAGGGCGCTACACCAGACTGTGGTCTCTCTGCGGACTGCTCTAGAAATATCCAAGAACGAGTTGAAGGAGCTAAAATCGAAATATGAACAACACTCAAACTGCATAGAATATGCTGATGTTATAGAGAAATTAACGTTAGAAAATCACATTCTAAGACGTAAAATAATAGATTCTGGGCCTGAAGATATAAGTCCTCAGAGAGTGAAACTTGAGGTGACTTACAGTCCGCGGTCTCAGCATGTAGATGATTTCAGTGGAAGTGAACTAGTGATTAAAACTGCTACTAGTGAAATAAACAGTACTATAGAAACTGTTAACCCTGTCCCTGAATACAGAGAGGATATTGAAGTTACTTCCTCTGAGGACCTTAATGCAGAGGAAAACTTAGGAACACCTGAAGTTAATATAACAGCTGAATTTTCTGATAAAGAGGACTCGCCAGTCGAAGGGCCTGACAGTCAAATAACAAGTTATAATAAACAAGAAGCTAAAGACAACCAGCCTAGTTTCCAAACAAAATTGGAACTTTTATCCAAGTTTGATGTTCGGATTAAAGTCCGTACATTGAAGGAAGGTACAGTTCTATCAAGCACCACATCAGAAAGTGGTTCCACTTCTGAAGATAAGAAAGACAAGAATACAGAAAAGGAGTCTGAGGGCTCAAACGCTAGTTACTATTTCAAGGAGCATAAAGAGCATTTTGAAAACACTGAGCGTGTTAAGGCAAGTAGTGTGAAAACAGTTTCTGAGAGTGTTAAGATGGCGGTCCCTAATGAAGGTGATGCTAAAAAAGTAGACAAGTTTAATGTTCAAGTGCGTATCACTTCAGAGGAAAACTTAGTGGTGAAAGAACAGGTAGAGAAGAGTCGGAGGAAAGATACGCTGAATTTGGATGTTGATGACTTGAGCCTCAGGTAAATAACTTGTTTTATTTTGTATTTTTAGGGTCTCAAAACCTATTATTAAGGGCCGGTTTTATAAAGGCCCGTAAGTAAAAATGTCAGGTCAAATTTTAGTAACTTCATACAAGTTTTGACATTCCTAACCGAAATTTGATCTTACGGATCTTTATAAAACCCAGCCTAAATCTATGTTGTCCATCCCTCTATCTTTAAAGAGTTATTTTTTGAAATGTTTTATCAGTTGGTAACCAGTCGTTTCCTAAAGCTGCTATACAAACAATTGTGCTTAACGGTTCTGCATTGCCATTTAATCTAAATGACTGTTGTGTTTGTAAGTTAAGTTGGTTAAATTTGCTTTAAATTTATTTTTGGTCTATGACCAGCCAGATTAAACTGCCAGTTTACATCTGTTTGGTAAAAAATATTATATTTTGCAGAGTTTTATGGGTCATACACAGATTTAGGTTAGGTTAGGTCTTTTCTGTGGATATATCCAAAGCTAACGTTTTCAAGGCCTAATTTTCTGGCTGAACACACAACTGCATAAACGGCAGTTTGAGAGACAAGTGTTCAACAAAACAATTAATTTAATTGGTTTTCATTACCCAACTGACCCAGAAGGAGGGTAATGTTTTTCGCGCGTATGTATGTATGTATGTGTGGGTATGTGCGTTCCGTTGTGACCTGTAGCCTAAACGGCTTGACGGATTTGAAGAGTGAGGTGTCGTAAGATTCGTCTTGGTTGTTGAAGTGATATAGGCTATAATATTTTAATCAAAGTAATAGGGATAAAAAGAAAAATGTCATTAAAAAAATAACATTATGTTGACGACAATACCAAAAAACTATTTAACGAGGTGACATATTCAATTTTAATATCGACTGTATTACATGTAATTCTATACAGATCACTTTCTGAAGGCGACAACTCAGTGTTCAGTGAAGGTGTAGTCACACCTGTAGACCCGCGCGGCGATGAGAAAGAGATAGAAAACGTGAGCGGCAACGAGTCGGAGGTCGACGATATCGAATTGATATTCACCGCTGATGAGTCGAAGGATATGAGTAACTTGCAGGTATGGATGGCTTCTGTAAGAACAACATATTTTTTTTATCTTAACGATATGCCAATCGTTATTTATATTCCCAGGAGGACTTAGTACCGATCCGCGAGACAGACCAATGGGAGCCTACATCTGCATCCACAACCCATTCTACACCAGTTCTTATTAAATTCCATACGCTAGACCCCGACTTCCAACCAGGTGAAACGACCGACAACGCTGAAAACGAAAATCAGGAGAACAGCGCTCTACAGGGGGTCCGAGTTGATTCCAGTTTGAAGAACAAACGCGTGTCCCTCCCAAATGACAAAGAGATTCGACATGTTGCCTTCAATAGTAAAGGAAGCTTGGATTTACCAGGCAGGGGGATATTAAAAAGCTGCGACAATAAATCGGATAACACCCTGTACAAGCGAAGTCCGAATACAAGTACTAGGAGACTAGACAGCGTAGACAGTCTCACTGGGGAGTACAACAGAGGCCTTAGCTTCGATAATACCAAGTCTTCTAGCTTTGAGATGGGCTCCAGCATGGATGTACTCCACAGAGACGAGAGTTTCGACAATTTTCACAAGACTGCCCATCTTGGGCACAGGTTTTCGGTGTTTGCTGAGAGGGACATCTCCAAATGTGGGACTTCCGAGGACGATTTGTACAATAACATGTTTATGAGGAGGAACACCTGCCCTAATCCGTTTCAGTACAGGTCAGTTTATACAATTTTTCGGTGTTGGAGTAGTTTCGCTAAGTTTCATCTTAGTGGTTTTTAAAGTTCTGAACTATTTGAAAATTATGTTTATTTATTAGTTCTGTAAACAAACAAACAAACACGTGCTCAGTGGTATCCCATTGCTTAATTTTTCCATATCTTATGCGAGCGATTGGTACCTACTTGTTTTTGACTATATATACGAGCGTTTCTGCGATGTTTTTCTTTCAACATTAAATTGCAGAGGCTGGCACTTTTAGATCGCGTTACTAATAGACGTAAGTCTCTACAGCCACGGTCAAGATTAATAAGCACCCTCTAGTTGGTCGTTTCCAAAGAAAATCGTCTTATTAGATGTTTTTTTAAGCTTCAATAAAGGGTTAGAGATCAAAGAACAAGTTGAAAAAAATTGAGTTTGTCTGCTAAAGATTTGATTATTCAAACTTGAAAAATTGGCACCTTTATTATTTTATTTAAGTAATATTTGAACGTGTTCGGTTCAAGATGATTAATAGGGAATACGCAAGGATTTTTTAAATCGCATTTCTCAACAAAATATGGTAATACCCTCAAGCACCAAAAGTGAAATTAAAGTTAAAATAGGCCAAGAAATACGGATGATACAAGAATTTTAAACTGCTAATTAGACAGAGAGAACCGATATACCCTGTGACGGCAGTATAAACTCCATGTTAATATTTTGTTATAAAGAGATAGGAACAAATCTTCGTTATTTTTATAGCTATTTAAAAAACGATTTTTCTCAACTGTTTGGTACATGAATCAGCTTTTAAAGAAGCTGTAAAAAACAGTTATGCATATTCGCTATTGCTGATTCCTCTATATCTCCAGTAATTTGTCTATCACATAAGCAACAGCACAACCGATGTTTCCCCGAACAGGCCGGCGGCGCTCCGGCTGTCGGCGCGCGGGCCGCTGAAGGCGCCGGCGGCGGGCGCGCGCCCGCGGCCCGTGCTGCGCGACGCCCCGGGCCCGCGGCGCGACAGCGGCGCGCAGACCGACGTGTGCGCGCTGCCGCCGCGGTGGAGCTCCGAGCAGTACCTCACCAATAAGGTACAGCGGCTGTGGTCTAACGTACGCTGGCTGTGCTGTAGTCTAACCTTTGCCCGTGGCCCTTCTCAATACTTCTCCTGACCGATGGTTTCTGTTCCAAAATCATATTTAATGGAGTCGATGGAGCTCCGCGCGGAGGCTGCCGTCCTAAGCCAATTCGCAGTAACTAAGATAAACCTCCTGTGGTAAAATCAACCTTATTTCTAATAAATAGAGTTGAATCTGCTTTGGTGATTGAGTTTAAGATACTGCTTATTGGCTTGGGACGGCAGAGGTCCTATTTCTAAGTGTTTTGTCCCTTCGAACCAGGTAAAGAACAAACTAGACCTGTCTTATATTTATGATAGGTACTAATCTCGGTCAGTAGAATCACGTAGTAGTACCATAGCTGTAATGGAAGATAAACTAGTTGTGACGGAAGGTACACTTACTGGAATGTAAGGTTCACCGGATATAACGTAAGGAACTGGCTGCAAGATTATTAACCACCTTGGCCGAGCCTTAGGTATTTAGATCGGCTGTGATCCACGGTATCAAATTGATTGAGTTGTAATGTAAACAATGCTGGTAAAAATATAAGGTATACCAGCTGTGCCAAGAGGTACTCTAAATCAAATCACGATTTGGTAGAACTAAAAGGGATTCTATTGTATTTCAATAATATACACAATAAGTAATGTTCAGTGATCTAAATACGTGGTACTAATTTGACTAAATTTGAACCATGTTCATTCACGCGTGAAATAGAAATCGTTATGTAACGTAATTGAAAATGTATTCCTATTTCAAACGCCACTCGTGAATGAACTTGCTTCAAGTTTAGGGAAACTAACTCTACCTATTCCGATTTCTACTAATATTAACACTACGCAGACTGTTTAATATTAAAAATGTTCAGCAATTGGTATCAAACGAAAGTTTTCTCTGCAAAGGTTTCTTCAACTATATTTTTTCTTAGTCAGGAGTTAGTTTTAAGTTCGCGCCGTGTAACAGATGAGTGCGGGCGGGCGCCCGGCGGCGCCGACGCTGCCGACGCGCGCGCCGGGCCGGCGGCTGGCTGTGGCCGCGCCGCGCGCGCGCGCCCCCGGGCCCGGCGCCGACGAGACGAGGCGCGTCCTACTCAGCGATATTGGTTCGTCATACTCCTTAGCTTTCCTGCGTACTGTTTCCGATCTCCTCTATCCCTTTAAGACCCAGTCAATAAAATTGTTAAGGAGCCTATAGAATTGTTATCAAGCGATCAAAAATAATGAGAAATTGAGAAATTCAATATTATCTGTCTCTTGATAATACTGGGTCTGAATGACGTATACCGGTATAGGTATACGTGAGCTTCTTAGTGATACCGGACAGTTATACTCCTTAAAACTTACCGACCTCGCCTTGATTATCGAATCTGTTATTTGAATCATTGTTAGGTACAGCAGATTATAATAATGGCGATATTATTAATTTTAGTTATGACAGTTCTGATGATGTTGTTGATAGCGATAATTATAGTAATAATGATGTTTTTAATGAAGATGGTTTTGATGATGGTGATGCCGTAAATGAAGATATTGCTGATGATGGTAGTGAAATGATGATAATGTTGATTAAGATGATTTTGTAAATGAAGATATTGTTGATGATGCCAACCAAGATATTGTCGTTGTTGGTGGTGATCATGATGACACCTATGCCCGCGCAGGGTTCACGTCGATGGTGCCGGAGCTGTCCCGCTCGGCGGACCCGGTGTGGGCGCTGGGGCTGCGCCAGCCCTCTGTCGACCTGGACTTGCTGCCCTCCGCCGACTCCTCCAAGTATTTACTCTCGACATATTATGCCTCCAAGTATTTACGCTTACATTCATAAACGCACAATTGCTAAAGTAATTTGCCATTATCTTTAATTGCGACATTTTAATATGAATATGTCAGAAAGTTGGAAATAATATTTTATTAAAATGGGGTTTTCATTCGTTTATGAACAAAAGTATGCATTTATTTATCTATATATGGGTATGTTTATCGTATTTCTCTATATGGGTATATTTATCGTTGCCTAGCACAGGCCTAGAGCTTAGTTTGGGACTAAGTCAATTTGTGTAAGATTGTCCCTTGATGTTTATTATTATAAACATCAAGGGACAATCAAGGCTAGTGTCCTAAAAATTCTAATTAGTCCGCCATCTACATTATCAAAAAATATTGAAAACGTATTTTTTCTTTTGTCAATTAAACAAAAAATGAAGGAGATAAAGTGCATTGAAGTTTCGCATGACATCACGCCATGGCACTCTTTATACAGATCTAGTGAATAATCCTTTCACATCGTGAAAACTCGGAACTCACGTCTACTTCCGAATGATGCCGACGTGTCTATGTATTGTTGAATTATTAAGTGACAATGTTTGTATTAAATAGAGTAGGTACTTTAGTTATCAGTGTCAAATGTCAAACCACGAGTTTGAAGTATATCACACCGAGATGTTAAAACCACCACGATAAAATATATAGAAATTAGGTGTAGGTAAAAAAGAAGAAATATAAATAAATGTTGAAAATAATTTCACAGGTTTGTCGATCTAAACGTTTCCCAGGTCTTAACTATTAACGTGACTATTAAAAAGAACTGAAAACAAACTTTATCTTAATTTAAAAAAAAAAACTCTGGTATTAACCACTCTATATCGATTATCACTCTCGGGATGCGACGTTCCCCCACGTTGTCTTGATGGGTACTGAGTCAGACTGAATTAGTATGACAAATACAAACATTTTCGAGAAAATACGATGTGAAAGGATATTTCACTACATCTGTACCATGATGTGACGTCACAAGCACCCACTACCGAACTTTGATGCGCGTTATATTTGTCAATTTTGATTTATTTGATGAAGCAAAAAATACGCGTCCAATATTTTTTGATAATCTTTCTGATGGACTAATTAGATATTTTTTTTTACCCAGGACATACCCCTATTATATTAAAGGGTCACTTACATTCTTTTTCGACATTTTTACGTAGATTAAAATTTAAACCAACACAAAAGCTTTAAAGTGACACCGTCGAACAAGATTCAAACCAACTCATTTTTTAAATGTGGCTAAGACTTGCGCACTTGCGGCACGTGTACTTTACCTCTAAACTATTCTTGTTATTGGCGTTACTTCTACTTTCTACCGTTTACTAGCGTATCGTTATTCGGGCAAAAGTAAGTGATAAATAAAACCTAGTTAAAAAAATATAGGTATTCAAACCGGTCAATATATGACGAAGTTCTGGAAATGCAAACATACAAATTATGAAAAAAGTAAACCGAATTCAGAACCGATTTTCATTAAGTTGGTTATAAATAGTGCTTATATTTATTATTTCTATTTCCAGCTGTTCGAAATTTATATCGCGCTCGTCTCGCTCCGCGTGTGTCAGCATCGACCGCAGCTACGACCGGTTTCCGCACACCGGCTTTACGCCCTCCAGTAAAGGTACGACATGATTTCCAAACAATGCCATAACTCCCATTGAAGTTATTTACTCAAGCGAGGCGGTTGCCGTAGCGCTCAGACATATTAAATACTAAGGTTCATATGCGCGTGTTTTCCTTTCCAACTATACAGGGTGGAAAGTTGGGATGGGGCATTAAGGGCAGCTACCAGATCCCTTGCTGCAACGCGAAAATGATCTTAGGAGACCTTTCCCAACTTTTTGAGTGATGACAATCGACATTCACAAATTTTTGATAAAATGTACAGTCAGCGAAAAAATTGACAGAATTGAGTAATTTTCTTCTCTGTTATTAGTTTTATTATCCTATTAAATGTATGGAAAAAGTTTTCTTTGATTTGTGGGTGTTCTAGTACTCTAACCTCAGTTGGTCTCAAAGAGTGTTTTAATCCTTTACGGGAATGGGATCGATTGGCATTTAAAAAATCTCAATTCTGACGATTTTCTCGCTGACTGTACATTTTTATCAAAAATCTGTGAATGTCGATTGTCATCACTCAAAAAGTTGGGAAAGGTCTCCTAAGATCATTTTCGCATGGCAGCAAGGGATCTGGTAGCTGCCCTTAATGCCCCATCTCAACTTTCCATCCGGTAAAGCCCGTCGCATCCCTGCTAACCACTCTAGATGTGAATATCGTGCAAGTTTAAGAAAACCTATTTTATTTTGTGCCCGCTAACGTCTGTCTCCTTGCGGGACACCCTTGCTGCATTTTTGTTGCATTGTGGATTTCTTCGTGGCTTTGGACCCCTGGAACCTTGGCCTTAAAACTTACTAATGGGTAAAATTTTGACTGAATAAAGAATGCCAACTAAAAGTGTGTGTTGCTGATAATATTGATGATATTCATATCAAGGAAAACCTGTAGCAACACAGCAGCAAGTACATTTTTGAGTTACTTAGACGCAAATGGAACGAACTCCAAACTTTTAAGAAGCAACCAAATATTCAGAGTGTAGTTTCGCCAATTAATTTATTGTTATCTATGTGAAAAGCATCCCGGCTTAATTTTAAAAAGGGGCCATTCTCGTACGATGATCGCGACTCAGACCGGCAGACAAACTTCGATCGTACGCGATGGGTTTTAACGTAAATGGCCGCTGTAAGGTTTTTGTCCGTGTTGTGTGCAGTGGAGTGCCGACTGTGGCGCGGCTCGCTGCCCGACGTGCGGCGCGACGACACCGACGAGCTGCTGGAAGAGGCCGAGACATACCTGCGCCGGTCCATCGACAACCTGCGCTCCACCAACAAAGACAGTCAGTGCTTCCATAACCCCCTTAATCATCAATATTACATGCAGGGTCCGAGAGTTCTCGGACCTCTTCTTAATTTTGTTAGGGTGAAAAGTAATCTTTTATGTCTCCACACCCCGTTCCGGAAAACCTATATCTGTTCTTATATGTTGTTGGCCACCAATTAATGACCTATCAGGTAGCGTGTCTGCAAGTTTTCCTTATCCTACTGCTACTGAAGTATAACTGTAGTTGTAATGTGTACAGTGGATCGCGTGCAAAGCCAGGCGGGGCAGCCCTACATCCCGGCGGAGCCGCGGCAGCTGCGTCTGGGGCACGCTGTCAAGGTCATCGCGCCTCACGGCCGCATCGCAGTTGGCCGCGTCAGGTATGTATTACGAGTTAACTGCACTACATCGGTATGAAACTATCGCTCTTTATCAGTGTGAGGAAGGCTCTACATCTGTATGAGTTGACAGTTCCAAATCTGTATAAAATGCCTTCTTGCGTTTGCTGCACTATATCTGTATGAGTTAGACGCACTACACCTCAGTGGCGTACACATGTATGAGTTTGCCACACTACATCTGCATTTGTTGGTCGCATTCATCTTCATGTATTTGCTGCTCTTCAGCTGTATGAGGTAAACTCTTTACATCTCTCATCAAATCGGTTTACATCATCAGTTAGCTGTTCTAATCCAAATGCGCGTATACTAACATTGGGCGTGCTGTCCAGATACGTGGGCATAGCCGGCGGCACGGCGGCCACGAGCGGCGTGGTGGTGGGCGCGGAGTTCCCGCACGCGCAGCACCCCGGCCTGCCGCGCAACGACGGCACGCACCGCGGCCGGCGGTACTTCCTGGCCCCGGCCAACTTCACCGCTCTGTTCGTGCCGTTCAACAAGGTCGTCATGGCCTGGGCCAACTAAGTGAGTGCTTATTTTACATTTTTGACGGTTCGGAGAAGGTTTGACCTGTTGACAACGCAACGAGACAGTTGTAAATAAACTCAGGCATCCTATAATGGGCTAAAGGTGCGTGCGCATACAAAAGGATTATCGCGCGATATCTGAGGATAGATCTAGGAGATATTTTTTGGAGTCGTTTCTAGGTCAGAAGGTTAAACGTAGAGTTTTACTCTCTGTACTTTTTATCGTTTCAACCTAGATCTCGTAAGATCTGAAATCCCATATTTTTTATAAAATTAAATCCGCCGTAAAAAACTTGAAGATATTATAATAGGTCTGGAATAGGTTTGTCATGTTTAACGTGTTACCTCATATTTGGGTGAGGACATTAGCCTATTAATGTTTATATGGCGTTCGTCTGTAATAGTAATTATGTCTCAGAAATCATTGTTATAAAACTTTGAATTTGTTCAAAAAAATATGTAAAGTTCAATTTTCAAAGAGCTCAGTAACTCTCTAAATGAAGTACTTGTATTTATTAAACATATATACCTAAGAGTAATAATTCTGCCAATATTTATCTGGAAATAAGTTTAGGGTACAGCAACACAGCTGTCTATAGTCATGTGTATATTAATTCAATAAGTTTTACTGATGGATTAACTCTTTTCAAGGACTTTGGTACCTAGTAAACTGTCTGTTATTGCGAAAAACATCGCAAAGATTCCAACTTCACCTACTTTTTTTGCGCCTACAGGTAGTAGCAGAAAACGTACCAATCGCAATCAAGTAAAATATATCATTGGAATCTATATTTTAGTGGAATTAACAGTGATTAGAATAGGTAGTGCTAATTTGCCTAAAGTTGACGAATGTTCATTCACGCGTGAATGAACATGTACAAGTTAGGGTAAATTAGGACTACCTATTCTGATCAGTTGATATTAAATACCTACAGTATCAAAGTAAATAGTTACGATGATGTTTAAATGATTAGTTAAATATATTTTGCGGTAATATGGCCTGTTTCAGTAGAGACTGATCAGCAGAAATTTCGGTCAATTTAGTAAATCTGATATCTGATAGATTAGACAATGTATCGGTGTTTAATGGGAATTGATGTGAACTGTGTTTTGATTCAATGTTATCGGTAATAAGTATATATGTGACGTAAAATATGTATTAGTACGTTTTGAACAGCAAGTAAATTGGAGGAAGCGCAATTTTAAGTTATTTAATAAGAATATGTACGTAGATTGATGTGGTAGCGAACCAATTCGATAATCGTCAACATGTAAGCGTCTTAAGGTATTATACACCCTGCCCGTTAAAGATTTAAGGTTTCAGATAGTGTTAAATCGTGTTTACATAACGGTGTTATAGGCTAGTTATATGCATGATAAATGTGTATAAATGTACGCCTGGAGTAGCTAGCTATGATCTCTTACCTTTATATTCCTTCAATATACAGGCAACAGGGATTTTTTGGGAAATTTTCATGGTAACGATAAACATTACGGCCTCTACGTACATATCTAACATATTTTGTACACTTATAAAACATTAATATATATGTAAGTATATGAATATTGCTCACACTTCTCTAAATTATGGTGCTCTATTCTTAGTCTATGATTATTTTTTTAAATTCTTATCGCATCAAAGCTGTGGCTATTTTCTGAGCTGTTTACTGACGTACCCTTATTTTATTACTTTACGAGTAGGTATATGTTTAAATGAAACGTATTTTTGTGTATGCATTTTGTACTTTTTACTTTAATAAGTATCTAGTTTTTCCAAATCCCTTTGCCGCTTTTCTATTGACCACGTATAGTCACAACATTAAGGGGATGTAGCAATGTATGCCACGTGTACCTATGTATCTAAAGGTGTGTATTATTTGTAAGTAGTTGTTCTTACATGGTGTATTTTATGTATACAGTTAATTGTAATTAACAATATTTATAACACACCTAAGATCTCAAATAACCAAATACTGGCACCTAGTCATGTAAAATCGTACAAATTTATTTTTAATATACAAAATATAATTACTTATTAATCGGATGCTTACTTTATTTTTTCAGCGATTGTACTCTTATAGTAGTGTTAAGTAGGGAACGTATACGAGGTGAGCTTGTTTTTGTTTAACTGAAAGTGTTTCTAACGAAGAATATTATGATTTTAGCCGTATCGTTCGACAATTTAGCAGGAATTGTCCGGTGAAAAAACTATTCAAATGGAACTGCAATAGGTAACAGAAACTCCCAAAGATTACCTACTTTTCTATTTATACTGTGTTTGTGCTCACAAAAGTAATTGTCTAACTGCCGCACTCAGAGACGTCCATAAAATGTAATGCTTGATTAAAGTTGCTGCTGTCACTTTCCTTGCTATAACAATAGAATAAGACAACACGTCACTAAATAAGCATTAAATTTAATTGACATCTCTGAGTGCGGCAGTAATTGGGCGATGGTTTTTTTTTATTGGCTTGACGTTTCTTTGCTCATGTGCTCCTGGTAAGATTTGTAAGGAACCAGGAAGATATAACGGAAACACGATGTGATCGTGTGACAGTGTCTTATTAGAATAGAAGTAGGCTCTTGGATTAGGAATAGTGGAGAGGGAAACCCACCTATTTGTTACAAAAATGTTATTTATTTTATACTTACCTACTGGTTCATTTATGTAGAAGATTTATCTTTTAATACCATGGTTATGCAAATAAATGAATATGAATATGAATATATGAAGGCTAGACTACCTAAAAAAATCGTTAGTTATTTTTAAACCTTTGTGTTTATACTTGAAATTTACGTTTTTTTGTAGATATAAAGTATCGTTTTCTGGTCAAATGTAGGATTAAATATATATGTGTTACTATTTTTTTTTATTCCTTCGATTATACTAATCTTATAGGTGGGAAGGAAAAGCTGTAAAAAACATCTTGTAAATAAGTTTTGAGAGCATATCGGTATGTGAAAGATCCTTAGATGACGTAGAATGTAAATTATAGGTAAATGGCTCGTTTTCACGATTGACGTACTTTGTGGAAGTTCTTATTGTGTGGGGAAAATACCGTTTTTGAAGGGAGGAGGAAGATTTCGTTCGTTTAAAAAGCTTTAATTTATATTGATGTATTTTATTGTTGATCTCATTTACATTTTTAAACAATTTTTTTTGAAACATGTTTTTTTTCTAAATATTGTTAGAAGCTTAAACGATCAGTATTATTTGTGTTCAATGCACGTTAGATATTCAAGTAGTTATAATAAGCCGGCTCTAAATGTGCAACGTCGGCCTCTTAAGTCTAGTAAAACGATTTATACAGTTTTATCAAAATAATGGTTGTGTTTTGCTTTGAAAGTTGTATTATTTGCAGTTGTTTTAAAAATGAACATACTACCTAGAACTAAAGTTCTGCCGAAGAAAAAGTAATATACCTACTTATGAAAGTAAATACACTTCTGACTTGAATGATGAACAAATATGTGTTAAATGTTAAATGTTATAGCGGATAGGTTCAAAAATTAGTGTTCATCAACTTGTGCCAAACAACTTGGCTATTTGTCAATGGAATTAAAAATGTTCAAATTTTCTTGTAATATACCGTTCATGGTCATGCTTTCGGGTCTAAATGTACAGTGTGTATATTTGTTCTATTTAATGTCATAAGTCGCTGTACACTTTGAATGCGGTGAGTTTTTGCAGAATTGAATATTTTGAAGAAAAATTCTCGCTGTAATGTGTGTCAGAAATCTACTTGTAGTTTGTGTGTTGCACAAATGACACAACTTTAGTTTAGTAGTGATATAACCGTGGCAAAATTATTCCATCCGTCTGATCTTTTGATTCATGATGACCGACGTTCGTAATTTTATATTCAAATAAATAACTCATTAGATACTTCTTATACAAATCTTTTAATTGATATATCACTCTACTGCTCGTTGTTGTTTAATGAAGTACCTATAGATTTAAGCCCAACATCAGTGGGTTTTCAAACGAAGTCACTTAAGGAACAGTTATAAATCATTATAGTATTCAATACTTTTTATTTATTTATCGTGAAGGGTTTAATTTTGCCGTCATAAGTGTATAGCGGCTTAAGAAACTGACTTACCTTCTAAAACTTGGATTTCTTCGGCTCCATTTCAAATGTTAGCATATATTGTATCGGTGTGTCTACTTGTTAAGTGTATAAGTATAAGTACTTATTATATTCCTGTAGACCGAAACACTGTTAGTACATACCTATTCTATAACCGTGTACTGTTAACAAGATCAAAAGAAATCTATTTTAAATATCAATGTACGAAAATATATGTTATCTGTATGAGAAATAAACTGTAAAATTTCAGATGCGACCTTTAATTTATAATATTAGAAAATAACTTTTGTGTTTATTCAACGCCAACTACGTTAAGCTCCTTTACTTGGGCGTAAATCTTATTTATTGGTTAAACGTAAAAAAATAACTGAAAATGTTATTTGGAAACGGTGATACTTTTCTGATTAGGTAAGGGTAGTTTTGTAAAATAATAATTCCAGATAAACAACAACAATTATTTATTAAACAACAACAAGAATAACAATAACAATACTGTGCGAGAGACTTCGTTCTAAGGCGTACCAAGTAGTTGTGATGTAAACAATGAAAGGAAAAAGAGCTTAAAGAGACAGTAAAGTCATGTAAAGTGATAAATAGTAGCAAATATGCGAAGAATAGAAGAAAAGGAAGGAAAAAGACATGAAGAGAAAGAGATGAATATAAGAAGAAAAGTAAAAGATAGGATAAGTTTTAACCCAGAGTTGGCTGGGTTTAGTTGTATAAAAACATTCTGCAATTAATTTCTTCCTCAGTATGTAACGCGGAATCATTTAGCGATCCTTAATAGCAAATAGTTATACTAAGGTCAATTTTATGTGTACCATATGGAAAAAAGAAGAGATAATAAGATTTTAAGCAATAGATAGAGAAGGACAAGTTGGGATGCAGAAATAAAGAGAAGCAAAAAAAAAGTAGGTACTTAATTTTTTAAATGGTCAAAATGTAATAAAAACGTGGATAGTTTACTAAGGAAATTATAGAATGAGAGATATGAAAAGTAATTGTAGTAGAATTGAAGTTGAGATGGAGAAAAGGCAAGGCAAAAAAATATGCAATAAGACAAGTGTAAAGCCAGAAGTAAAAAATACAGGATTAAATACAGTAAGAAAATAAATTTGTGTGTACCTATTAAATAAAGTGGAATGAATAATGTGAAGAGGTAAAGTGAAAGTTGCAGTATGTAATTTAAAAAAAAATGTTTAAATTAAAGTTTTGTTCAGTGATATAAGTTGCGATTAGGAAATAAATTACAGGTACAAAGTTTATTAAGAAATAAGTATAGCGAATTTTTAGAAGACTTTGTGAAGTTGGTGAAAGAAGAAGTTAGAAATGAGAAAGGGATAGGAAAAGAAAATAAATTTTACGGACAAAAAATAGGTATAAACAAAATGAGTGAGTAAATCTATATCATAATAGGTGTACAAGTTATAACTGGAAAAACATTCCTGATTTATGTAAAAAAAAGATATTGATACGTGAATAGCTGTTAAAAGTTAGAAATAAAAAAGAGCAAGGAAAAAAATAAGAAAGAAAGTATAGAAATGGAAAAAGAACTAGGAAAAAAGTAAGACAAAGAAACATTTAAATTTACAAGAACTAGGAAAAAAGTAAGACAAAGAAATATATGTAGAAAACAAAAATATTTTGAAAAAAATGAAGACAAAGAAATATAGAAATGAAAAAGAACTAGAAAAAAAAGGAAGACTAAGAAATATATGTAGAAATTAAAAAGAACTAGAAAAAAATGAAAACAAAGAAATATAGAAATGAAAAAGAAGTAGGAAAAAAGTAAGACAAAGAAATACATGTAGAAATGAAAAAGAACTAGAAAAAAAGGAAGACTAAGAAGTATATATAGAAATGGAAAACAACTAGAAAAAAATGAAGATAAAGAAAATAGAAACGAAAAAGAAGTAGGAAAAAAGTAAGACAAAGAAATATATGTAGAAATGAAAAAGAACTAGGAAAAAACTAAGACAAGGAAATATAGAAATGAAAAAGAACTAAGAAGAAAGTAAGACAAATAAATATATGTAGAAATGAAAAATAACTAGGAAAAAATTAAGAGATAGAAACATAGAAATAAAAAAAAATAGGAAAAAGTAATACAAAAAAATATAGAAATGAATAAGAACTAGCAAAAAATAAGAGAAAAAATATAGAAATTAAAAAAACTAGGAAAAAAGTAAGAAAAAGAAATATAGAAATGAAATACCATTAGGAAAAAAGTAAAACAACGAAATACAGAAGTGAAAAAGAATTAGGATAAAGTAAGAGAATGAAATACGGAAATGAGAAAAAGCTGGGAAAAAAAGAAAGTAAAATAGGTTTTTTTAAATAGTGCCAAAAGAAAGGAAAAAATAGAATGATAATAAACTTAATGGACTCAAATGATAACTAAATGATAACAAAAATAAATAAGGACTAGTATGTAAGTAAGTAAAATAGAAATGAAAAAGGTCTGAATCATAATATTGCAATGTAAGAAAAGATTATGCTAGTTTTTTTTAATGTAGCTGTGCGCATTAGGCTTATTAAAACGTAAGTGTTGTTTAAAATAACTTGAGTACAAACATACACAATAAACAATACTAACGAATGGTGTGTGTGTGATTGATTAATGTTACACAATAATAATAAAGAAGATGAATGAGACAGTGAGATTAAATGGAAAAAAAATGATGTGAAAACCATGAAGGAATATTATAAAAATGTAAGTATAAAGAATCATATACATAAATTAAGTAAAGAAACCGCAGTTAGACTAAAGACAAGGTAAATAAGCAATATTTACGTAGTACTTATATTCGGGATCAGATTATAGATTAATAAAAAAGAATAAGACTGATCGAAACTGAGAAATAGAAAATAAAATCAGGAGGACACGAAATGATACATCTAGAACGTCACAGCATCTTCAATAATCAATAGAGATCCGATATGGATCTTCTCAGGCATTTGATTAATTTTAATCAATCTGGCTTGTTCGACTACATGTGTTAATACCACCTTATCGCTAGTAGAGCATCCATTATTACTTGGCACGCCGCACTCACAAATGCATTACAATTTCAATATGTTTGTCAACAACTCATGTTCACTGTGTTTTCACTGGATAATCACCAATAATGAATAATTATGTTTATTTAAAGCGTAGTAAATAAAGGTTGGAAAGAAGAGAAGAAGAAAGATGTGCATAGGTTAGAAGAAGCTGAACCGAACAGTCGTATCATTGGTAAATAAGTTTAAAAAATAATGAAATGAAGTAATGGTAAAAGTGTTTGAAACGATAATGATATGAATGATGTTAAATTGATGATAATTATGTAGAAGGAAATACTTGTGAAAATAAAAATGATTCTAAAGAATGTGAAGAGAAGAATAGGTAAAAATATTCAACTTTTCGTTATAAAAATAAAAAGAGATGCTCATATATGCTGCGATGTGATATCGCGGTAAAACAACTTTCTGTCGATTGAAAATACTAAAGAATAGATGAACTTGAAAGTGAAAAGTAACATGAGAATGGTGACAAAACAGAAAAAGTTAACTTAAAGGTTACAAAAAAAATTGAATGAAACGCAAGAATAGAAAATGCAAAAAACACAGAAGATAGAAGATAAGTGGTACATAGCGCTAAAAATATTTTTGGTGCTTGAAAATACTAAGAATGAATAGATAGCATAAAACTTGAAAGTTGAAATGGAAAAAGGCAATATGAGAAGGGTGATAAAAAAGAAAAAAGAAAACTTGTCGGTAGGAAAAGGTTAAAAAAAAAATAGAATGAAAAGCAAGAATAGAAAATGTAAGAAATAAAGAAGATAGAAGATATGTGGTACATAGCGGTAAAACAACTTTTTGTAGCTTGAAAATACTTAGAAATAATAAATAGCAGAAAACTTGAAATACTGAAATGAAAAAGTCAAAATCGAATTGTGCCAGTAAAGAAAAATAGAAAAAAGTAAACATTTTGGTGAGCATAAAGAGGGAAGAGTAGAAAATAAGGAAGGATTCAAAAATAATGGTTTAGAATGTAACAAGAATAGAAAATGCCTTACAAAGAAAATATAAGAGACAAGAAATCTTGCTTTAAGATTAAATTGAAAAGACAGGCAAAAGATTTATAGGTCCATATCAGGTAAATGAGTCATGAGAAGGAAATTGAAGAACAATAAAAGAAACAGGAAGAAGAAGGATTCAAAATAAGAAGTTAGAAAATAAATATTAGAAAACCACAAGAAAACATGAAAGCGATGATCAAGATAATTCTAGTCAACGAACAATAAAGAAGGTAACGAACGAGAGGATCGTCCTTTGTTTTTCATTTGGTCGGTAATAGTAAAAGAATAGGTGAAAAAATGAGATAGCGAAAAGAGGTATTAGATAAATTTGAAAACGAATATGTCGTAGTCTTGAATATAGATTAGGGAAGACCACTTTACCAAGTATATTGAAAAAAAAGTAAGTAGAAGAGCAAGATAAAGATTTTAACAAAATAAGTGATTATAAAAAGAGAGGAGAAAAAAGTATAAAATTCGAGAATGATCAGAAATTGTACAGCTAAATACATTAAAAAATAAGCTGAAGTTGGGTATAATAAAGGAAGAAATAGACAGGTAAAATATAGAGCAATAGAGGCATAGAGTATATGAGAGACAAAACATAAGAAGTAACAGCTAGATAAGTAGTTGATAAGTAGCATTTGATTTATACAAAGAGGTAGATAAACAAAAAAGAAGGAAGTTTAGGATGTAAATCGAGATACAAGGCCAATATTGAGTGGTTGAAATGGTGCTTATAAAAGACCTGTAGGTAAAGATAATGTAATAAAAATGAACTTATAGAGACGTGAAAGTGAGTTTGGTGAAAATTCAATAGCTAAGAAAGAATAATGAGACATGTGAAGACAAAGTTTATAAAGAAGAATAACGTAAGAATAAAATGAAAGCGATACATGTATCGATGATAGTGTAAACGATAAATAATTACTGACAAATATGAAAGTAAAGATCAGTTTTTGAGATAGATGCATGATAGGTTATCTAAAATATTTTCGCACTGTTTGAAATATATTAAAAGATTGAAAGAAAGCAATGAAAAAGTGGAATACATGGGAATAAAGTATGAAGTATATTTACGACATTTTCTTTAGGAGTAGAAGTTTGTCGCTTGTAAGAAGTCTAAGGCTGTATTTTCGTACAATTGTAGATGAATAAAGGAAGAAATAATATAGTAGCATATAAAGAAAAGCAAGGAAATGAAGCAGTACGATCGAAGTCATAATTATACGTTCTCATGGAGTCAGAAAAAAAAAATCTACACGCCTCTATGCCACTGGCAATGAGATCTGTAGATATAAAATATATATATCTACATGCGATGGCCATATGGATATAAGTGACGTTTGCAGTAGATGAACAATTCATTCTATAACAAAGTTTGAAGCAGCAAATCTTAGAAATGAAGTACAAGCAAGCAAGTGTGAAATAATGAAAGACTGTGTGAAATGAAAATTATGTAATACAGTGAAATGAAGAAAATGCAGTAAAAACAAGATGAAGAGTTAGATATAAACAAGAACAGTACAAGTTATTGAAATAATAAAATAAAAAGAGGAAAAATTAAACATTTGCAGAAAACAGAGGTTAAGGAAATATAGATTTTGGTATGACTTTTTGTACAGAGGTAGAGACATAACAAATACTATACATTAAGAATTATCTACCAACATAAAAAATATGTACTTATTCGTTTTTTTTAATTACTTAGGTATTTTTTTGCTTTAGTATTTAACGAAGTGTGAAGGAATTTGGAGTAAAGGTGAAAGGTAAGAAAAGAAAGAAAAGAGACATGAAAACAGATGCAAATGAAAAACAGAAAGAAAAGATAGGAAAACAATATGTAGGGCACAAAAAAAGGATTGATGATTAACTTTGTACGTATCACAGTGTTCTTTACAAACGTCTTAAACATAACAACGAGGAACTAACATTCTAAATAAAAAATAGTGCGACGCGGAATTAACCGTTTTGAACAAATGTGCGGTAATTCGGCTAACTATTCTATAACTATATCACTTGGAACAAATACTGTCTTTGGTAATACTCCTACAAAATTAAATTATACGTGCTCATAAATTGGCAAGTGCTTTGGGAAGGCGTACCGACTGCGCGCAACAGTGTTATCCTATCACCAAATAGTATCCAAAAGATAATAAATGCATCGTTCATTATAAAAATATAAGTGATTTTCAAACACTAGCGCAGTCGGTAGTTCAAATGGTTATGCTACTTCCTGTAGCTGGAGTCGTCATGGCCGTTGATGGGGTAATCGGCGTACCAGCCGAAGGCGCCGTTGTCTCCGGTGTGGGCGCCGAAGTCGACGTACTCGCCGAAGTCAGGCGGCCGCGCGTCCAGCTGGCTCGCCGACCCCGCCGCGTCCGCCTGCTGTATTTGTACTATCCTCCCAGGGGCTTCTGGTTCTGGTGCCAGTTGTACAGCTGAAATACCATAAATACGTTGAAAACAAAGTGGTTTAAACCAAACAGAGCAGTGCCATGGCAAAGTTATGGCAGGATTCCCTTGCTGTAGACGCTGTAGTAGCTTGAAAAGTTTTGTAGCTATCAGTTGCTTCTCATATGCCAGCCTAGACTATACATTCAATATTTAATAATGTTATGAACTCGTTATCGTGTATGATAGTTAGCCATGATTTTTTTCAGAATTATTAATCAAACTCAAATGGTAAGGTAGAAGTAGGATTCCACTGTAAAATTTGCACAGTTTTAAGAGTGAGAAGAAGCAAACAAAGTCGAGTCATGAGCGGGTTATGAAATGTTACTAATGTACGGGGTACAAATATTACTAATATATTTTATGTGCCATTAACTAACGTTTCTTGCATATTGTGCTGGTATGTTACAATACAATGGTTAAGAAATATACTGAAAAGATTAACACGTCCCGGAAACAATATTTTAGCATAGTTAACAAATCTAAGTGATTTGCATGCATACATCAATTGTTAGAGAATTGCATAAGATGTTTAGCGTGTTGATCCTATCGTTCAAAGAGGACAATGGAAGAAAGCGAGCGTTCGGCGTTCTCGTCTTTTGTTCATTTTGAAACCGCGACAAAAAGTTTCACGGAGTGGTAATGAAGTCGGTAAGCAGCTATTGAGCGTAAAACAAGCTAATTACGGTACGGTATCGGTGTTCTAGAAAGTTCCTAATCCTTTGTTGTCGGAGAAAGCGGAGGTCACAATGATAGACGGACTGAGCGGATTATGAATTCATTTCGCTCTCTGACTTTGGCATTTATACTTCGCTAATTGTTTTAATGACGTTGCGATTTTAGAATTGTTATTGTTATGATTATGACCATCTGGGGTGTGCGCGTGACCTTTACTAACAATAGCGTATCATTGCGAATGATCTTCTCGAAACAGTTAATTCTATCACGAACTATATTTTATGAATTTTCGGCACATTGCAAATAAATGACTATATGAAAATAACTCCTTTGACTGACGCCTATTTAATTCGGTTTTTTATTTTACAACTGGTTTACATAGGCAGGTACTACCTACAATAGAAAGACAAGAAAGGATAGACAGACTTTATTGTACAAAAGGAAAACAAATACAAAACAATGAAGATAAAACAGGGATGTACAAAGGGGAATTTATCCCCATCTTCTTTTCAAGTCAATAGGTCTTGTAAGAACTTTTAAAAGTGGGCCTGAGCATCTTCGTAGCAAGCAATCAAGCAAATAGCATCTTCATGACATTTAATAAGGACACGTCATCATATTAGCAGTAATGCTACCTAGACAAAAAATTACCTACACTGTTATAATGTAGGTAATGCTACCTAGACTAAAAATGATTTTTTTCTTGTAATTATTTAAACTTACGTTGCTGCTGATAGTGCACTGGCAATGTAGCTGGCTCGTATTCCTCCCGGTACAGCGCTTGTGGTAGCTGTTGGTACTGCGGGGGTGGCGGAGGCGGGGTGAGCGTCTGCCGCGGCACCCGGCGCAGGCGCAACGCCGACAGATCCACGAACGCGATCTGGTCCGCAGGGACCGCGATGTAGGAGGGCATGGCGGTCGCTGTGGCCACGAGAGCCAGGAGTATAAGGGCGTGCTGTGGATGGAAAATTGATTAAAGAGGGGTGTTGCAAAACTTATACCTTATGATTTATGATAGTGGTGGTGCATGCCGTAAGATGTGTGCTAGAAACTGGCCTAGCCCTAGTAGGTACCTACAACTAAAGATCATATTTTCAAATGCTAAGCTTGATTAGTACCTACATAATTTCAATTAAACAAAAATGCACTGTGTTTTGTGATGTATTATTTTATTAAATTCTTCATTTAGATTTTATATGATGAAACTAATTGAGATTAGCGGTGCCGGGAACAGTTTACGTAAATATTTACGTTTTTAGTTAATACACTCCAACGCCATCTATGTAACACGAACCGATTCCCATGCGTTTTTCCACATTCTTGTGATTCCTAGTAAACGGTCTTACGTCGCGAGTCCGGCGCTTGCGCAACAGTGGGCAAGCAATTGGATCGTTACATTGCGTTACGCGCTCTGTGACACCCATAGCTGATGGTCGATTATCGCCTCAGGTTTCACCTACTTTCGCTGCAGTTCTGTTTACCCCTTACGGTTACCTTACTTTGTTAGGACATGAATATTAAGTAAATTGCACATGAAAAAAAATTTCAAGGGATCTATTGTGGTTGCATTATTTTATGTAATTTGTAACAGGTGACAAATTACTTAAACATAATGGTTAGATTAGCATTTATTTTCAGTAGCGCGTTTCATGCGTAGTCATGGTCCCTATGATTTGGTTTCCTGGTTCTTTTGCAGCTATACTAGCGGTTGTGAAAAAAGAATCTCTAACCATACTAATATTATAAACGCCTAACAGCATTGCTGGGTTCCGTTGTGTTGTGGGGATAAGACAACCGGTGAACCAACATAGAAGCATTCCCATTGCCATTACAAATTGCTTTAGTACCTCTATTCGTTTGATTGTAACGTTATCCCGGAAAATTGTACAGTTTCGCGATAATAGCGATAAACGATGCTGATGGAGTCCCGGGCAACAGCTAGCTACGTACCTACTATACAGTAGGTTACTACTAGGGACAACTAGTTACCTAAGCTATATCTTTAATAAACCGGGGAATTTTAAGAGACCCTATTTTATTTTAGTTTTTAATCGAAATAAGGATATTCTCAGTGATTTATGCGTGCGTATAATATGTTCGCAAAATTATGTGCATATAGAAAATCGTTATAGGTATAGCTGGGACCGGGTCAGTGTCGGTCGGCGTGGGAGCTACGCCCACACTGCCCTTTCCGTTTCCCAACAACTGTAAATTGAAAGCGGTATACGCCTACTCGTTTAACAAAGAACAAAGCACTATAGCAAAACCATAGTTTTGAGATGGACAATAGTGGATATATTAATATTGTTAACTCGCTTTTCAAAGGTCGAAAGCGAACGTACCTATTTAACGACTTAACTTCTTGGTACTAGAGCATTTAACTTTTCTTATTTAAACATTATAAAAAATACAGTGTCACAAAAACATTACGTTGAAATTGTTACAGCTTTTTAACCGACTTTAAAAAGGAGGCGGTTCTTAAGGACGCTTTTCTTATAAGTTGGAAATAAAGATAGATAAAGGTGGGCTGTTATAAAACTTGTTCAAAGTACAGAAGCAAAATACGTTTTAACGAGTTCAGAATAAATAAACAAAACGAGATCTTGCGAATGTTTCAATTGAAAGTGACTCGTACTTTGCTTTCAAACTGTCTCTAAAGCGAAATTGCCTTACGTAATGTCAGATCACGGCCGATTTGGCGCCAAAATAGCCGCCACGCGTTACTTAAATGTGGCAACACAGCGTTATTTGCTTTTAGAAAGTAAAGTACGCTGGAGTTCAATATGATACTGGTTAGTTATTCGTATTGCAATTGCTGCTGATTTGTTTATAACTTGTCAGAGAGCTTAATTAATTCAAGTTTGTTATATTTGCTGCTGACCTTAATAACTTGCGCACTAGTTGTATTTTATGATAAAATATTTAACCGCGTTAAAATTCGCGTATAATATAATAATCTAACCTAGATAAATTTATGTATTTAGACACTTCTCTAAAATATTCAAACAGAAGAACAAATTAATTAAAATGCACTTTATAAAGACGGCAGTCCAACCGGTTCTGTTATAGATGCTCATCAAGCTTATAAGTATTCACTATGTAACACGCCTAGAACTTGACCTTACGCATATTTCGCTAATTATGAACCACCGACAAATAATTTAACGAAATTGCAACCTTGTGTGTTCTCGCTGAAGCTGTTACTTCCTACAAACGAGGCGTGTCAGGTAAGTGGTTTTGCTGTAAACCGATATGGGTCTGATACGGCCACAAGTGAATTAGCCCGTTCCTGTTCGCCTTCGTGTTTCCGCGGGTGAAAGGGCTCAATGCCGCCAATATCGCGACAATAAATAATAAGAATCAAGGCCAATTATTGTGGAACCGATGTTGTAAAAAAGCGCAATTGCTCGAACCGAATCAAGGTTTTGTGCCTATTATAGAGTTTAATTATTATTTTAATGGAATTCTGTGACCATATCCAATTAAGTAATTTTTCATTTTATTGTTTAAGCAATGGCTCAGTACCTACTTAAGTAATTAACAAAAGTTTTATTTTCAGATGTGGAAGCATTCATACAATTCTTGGAAAAAAGGTGAACACGTTTTTTAAGATGCTCGTAATTGATACGTTTTTAATTATTGAAGTGAGTTGTAAATGTATTCTGAGTTTTAATATTAAAGTTTTTGTCAAACAAGGACAAGGTCTTTGCGCAGACTGTATTTTATTGCACAGTAATCAACTGCTCTTTGAGACCAAAACTTTATGTTTACAGCGAAGATCCTGTGACCACGTTCCGGATCCATCATCAGATCAAATCTTTTTAATAACATAAAACTGAATTGTCTTACGACTTACGCACAGCACAGCTGAATCAGAAGACAGCAAGTCTAAAGTACCGAAGCATGTTAAATAAAAGCTTATCATTCAATATTTTAACTTGAAATGCAACATCGCACATAACAAATTTAAATAATCCGTTGATCGAAAAATACCAATTTCAATCTGCCTAATTTTAAAAATGTATGACCAATTAACTGTTTCCAAATTCAACGTGAGAAAAGTTGAACATTGCAATACCCAAGTTTTAGATATAATCAATTAATATGGAAAATAATAAAGTAATTTGTGGAAACAATAGAACCTATGACACCGGCCGGGAAAATGCAATAGTCCGGCAAAATTGTGTAAAGTTAGTTTAGTGGCCTTGTGTTTGGCGGGTTCACGCTCTGATAACAGCAGTTAATTAACCCGCAATAATAATTAGCTCAATGCAACCGCGTAATTAAAAAAATTATAATACGAAATCGGGCTACGCGTTTCAAATGATTGAAGGATATTTTACATCTAATAAACATCGAGCCACAAAAACTCTTTATTGGTATTTGATTAAAGGTGAAATGTACTTTTTTTCACAATAATTGTTTATAAAAAACGATAATTTAAATTAAGTAATTACACAAAAACACAACACAAAAAACTTAAACATTTTACGAAGCAATTAACAAGAAACCAAAAAAAGAACTAAATTACGTCACGAAAATCGATCTATTTAAAAAAACAAACAATCGAAAGTGAAATGTAACTGACCATTGTGTCCCTCCGCTATGTTGGCACTATACGTCACTGCGGGCGCGCTCGCCTCGACTGAGCTCGCTATAGCGGCTGCTACAATTTTTATAGCAACCTTTCGACAAAGCGGTTTCACTTTCTACTCGGGTCCGGTCAAACGTGATCCACTTTTTACAGGCACTACTGCCTTTAAAGGTAAACAAAGGCTTGAGTTTAAACCCACGGGGCCCTTCGGGAGTGAGTCCCGTGCTTGCCATATGCTGGCAACCAAAGGATGTCCGGTTCGGTTTGTTGGATCGAGTGTAATGAGTTCTTGTAAACTGTTGCCGTACTCTACATCTGTCAGCTTTAAAGGTTTTCTTTACTGTGGTTAAATTTTAAAGATCGTGTAGTTAATTTTGGGCATGACATAATAATAATAATAATAATAATAAAATCATTTATTTAACAAAACAGTTTGTTACACAATATGCGGTTTATCCATCAGACTCCAAACTAGGCTGGGCCTGTATCTTGGCAGTCTGCGAGTGCGATTAACATGATTAACGACAGTAAATACAAGACAGGATATTATTACTTAGGTAGGTACTTATTATTATTAACAATGCTTAAAACTATACGTGCGAGCATGCGTGCATGTGTGCATGTGTGTTTGTGCGTGTGTGTGTATGTGTGTGTGTGTGTGTGTGTGTACAACAACATTCAGCAAAAATTAGGATCCAGTATTAAATTAGATTAGATTAAGTTTTCGGTATCAGTGTACGATAGCGTGAGCAACCATTTATACATTACCCTTTTAACATTAATTGCGGATGAAAAAACTATGTTCTGGTTATTGCAGACATTGTTATATATGTTGGGATGACAGTATGCAGGACATTTCCTAGCCAACGCTGACCTAAGTGGCGGCAGGGGCACTTTAAAAATACGCTTGCTCAGGAGTTTCTCATAGTTTGCAGATTTTAGCAGAAATGCATGGGTTCGCAGGACCGCTTTCATGATGTAAAGCTGGCGCACTCTCAAAAGTTTACATTCGCGGTAAAGCACGTCAGTGGGATATCGAAACGGCTTTCTGAGCATTACCTTTATCACCGCTCTCTGTGCACGCTCCACCTCCAACATGTAACACTTAGCAGCACCGCCCCAGACGGCCACTCCGTACTGCAGGATAGACTGACATAAAGCATGATATACCAGGCGAAGCACATCTGGGGCAGCACAGTCACGAAGCCGCTTCATCACGTAGATCAATTTCCTAACTTTAGAGGCAAGTGAGGACATGTGTTGTTTAAAAGAGAGATGTTGGTCTATGAGAAGCCCTAAGTACTTTACGTAGGGGCGCCCTTCAATTTCTGGGCAGGAGCAAGCACATGACGGGGGACTAAAAGATGATGCTGAACTGTACCGCACGCACGAGTGCAATTTAACAGTTCTTTCTGCAGGCGGGGAGGAAGCTGCTGTCTTGGAGAAGGCTACAAAGTTAGTCTTACCAATGTTTAGCGTGAGGAGATTGCTGCTCAACCACGATGCCACCCCGGCAAGCGCAACCTCAGCCCGACAAAAAGTTTCCTCCCACGATTCCTCGTTTACGATTATCACGGTATCGTCCGCGTAGCATACCAATGTTACGTTAGGGATGTCAGTGCTTAGGATGTCGTTGATATATAGCGTGAAAAGGGTCGGGCCGAGTACGCTCCCCTGGGGGACACCGAAGCTCACAGGAAGCTGGTCACTTACGTGCTGTCCTATTTTTACCCTCTGGCCGCGGTCAGTCAGATAGCTGGCAAACCAATTCAGAGCCACACCTCTAATTCCCATGTGTTCCAGCTTTTTCAGAAGTATGGTCACCGACACCGTGTCGAAAGCTTTGGCCAGGTCTAAGAATATACCAATGCACTTATCCCCACTGTCCAAGTGACCAGAAATATGATTGGTGAGTAGAGTCACCGCGTCTTCGGTTGACACCCCTGTCCTAAACCCGAATTGGTTATTTGCAATTAGATGATGCTTTTCAATGAAATTGATCAATCTGGTATTGACAATTTTTTCAAGTATTTTGGAGAAAATACACAGAAGAGAGATTGGCCTGAAGTTACAGGGCATGTCTTTGGAACCGCCCTTGAAGATAGGAGATACAGATGCGACCTTCCAGCAATCTGGAAAACGGCCAGTTTCAATACTCAGATTACAGATGTAAGTGAGCGGCTCCAGTATAACATCCTTAACCTCCTTAATTAGTAGAGGTTTTACATTATCAGGACCAGGAGCACTATGTGGCTTAAGTTGAGACAGTATCCCATCCACTTCATGTACGTCAGTAGGGTGTAAAAAGAGCGAGTTAGTTATCGTTTTTAGGGGTTTATACTTAGTCGCGAGTGCAGTTTGAGTTTCGGAATTTTTTTCAAGGATACTATCTGCCAGCTTCTGACCGACCGTTGAGAAATACTGATTACACGCGTCGAGGGATTCTTCGACAGTTTTACCACTAGTATGTAGGAGTTCCTCTGCTGCATTTTTACGAACTGAGTTTTGACTTATATCTTTAATCGATTTCCAGAGTTTATTAGTATCGTTACCGCAGCCTATCAATTGCTGGTTATGGTATTCGTTTTTTATAGAAAAAAGCAAGTTGTCGCAAAAATTCCTATATCGGGTGTAGGTCAGTCGGAGGATTTCATTATCTGGTGACGCTCTCACTTTCGCGTGAAGCTTATCCCTTTGCCTCATACATCGCATTAGACCCGGCGTGACCCACGGCTTTGTATTAAATTTGGTTCGACTTACCTTTACGGTATGAGTGTTGTTATTTATTGCCCGGGCGACTAAATTGCTAAAATTTGCAGCGGCAACTGTTGCGTTGGTCGCACCAGTAACAGGTGACCAATCAGATGCTCTCAGTTCTTCTCCCACTTTCTGATAATCCGTTTTTATCCTAAAGCGATTTCTTTTGACAGACTTGCGACCCATAAGACCCGCCATTACCATATCATGGTCAGTGACAGCACATGGACATATAGCACCCACCGAAACCGAGTTATATTTTATAAAAATATGGTCGAGACACGCTTCTTTTCGAGTTGGTTTTGAGATAGCAGGAAGTAATCCATGAGACGACAAAAGACTGACGTATTCTGAAGGGCTGTGTGCTAGCCCACCCAATAAATCAATATTTATGTCTCCCGCTACGATGACATGATGATTGGGCCCTACTAGGTTTAAATTATTATCAAGAGAGTGAAGAAATCTATCCGTATTTGTAAATGATGGAGATCTATAAATGCCAAAGACTGTTATTTCGTCGGATATATTTAAAGAGAGACAATTGGCATCTTCAAACGGTGGTTCAACAGCAGAAACACTGAGGCCATCCTTTACATACATAACAACACCGCCGCTTTTATTTATGACTTTTGTTGTGTTAAATGAACAATAGCCCGGTATTTGATCTATAATCGCGCCATCACATAGCCAGCACTCTGTTAGGATTATAAGATCATACACAACGCCTGTGTGCTTTAATGCAATCAAAAAGGAATCAAAGTTACGCTGCAAACTACGTATATTGAATGTTATTAAATTAAATGTATAGCCAGGAGTAAGGATATTTTTACATTGACTGAGATCACTAAGCATATGACAATCTATCGAAACTTCTTGATCTATGTCATCTAATAGATTAGGTAATACCATCTTCGTAGCAGTATGAAAGTTGTACTTTTCTGTAGTAGTGAGAAGTCCTAGCTTTTTCAGATATCACTGGCAATACAAATACTGAGTTCAAACGTGTTGGATACATCCTGGGAAATTTATAGTGTGTGTTTAAGTGTGTAGGGGACAGGAAATGATTGGGTATGTAGAGTGTTTGATTGATGTGTGGCAAACATTGTAATGAAAGACAAAAACATAAATAGAATAAAACCTGGCAAAAATACGCAGCTAGTGTTTCAATCGCTGGCTTTCTGCGCATCTGCTTTGACTGCGCTATGCTGGCTGGGACTTGAAAGCTCGGGACAGGATGCAAGGCAACGTTGCAGGTCTGCAGCACACCGAATGGGAATTTCCTGGCTTCCCTGACGCTTGCGGATGTAAATGGTGCCGTTCCTGGTCCAGCAAAACTTGTACCCGGCATTGTTCGACTGCACTCTGGATTCTCGAAACAACAGGCGGTTGGATTTCGTGAGTCTTTCATTAAAGAATAATTTCCTTGCTGGGCCTGTTACTTCAATATTAGTGGTTGTTAAGTTGCGCCTCGTTTTAGCGGCCTTTAAGAACTCGTTCCGCTTGGCACGACGAACAAATTTTACCACCAGCGGCCGGGGTAGGCTTCTTTCATCTCCCGTTCCGGACTCGGCACCTCGCGACTTTATACTTTTGGGTCCAACCCGGGTGACGTTGTCCAGGTCTGTTTCAGACAATGCTAGGCCCATCTTAGCCGCAGCGGTGAGTACAATGTGTGTTTTGTTTTCGTTCGGACATTCGTTCACTCCCACAATTTCCATCTCATTACTAAGTCGGGCTTGGTCTTGAACGTTTAGCTCCAACTCGAGTCGACTTACTTGTCGACGAAGCTGCTCGTTTTCATTTTCACGATCTTCCAGCGTGCGGATACGTTTGTCATAAAGTGATAAACGATTTTCTAGTTCGTCTAGTCGCTCGTTACATTGTGTATAAGTGGTAGAAAGGTTTTGCAAGTGCTCGTTCATTTTACACATATCCTCGCGCATCAATTTAATCTCCAAAGTCAGCGAAGACAGAGCATCACAATCCACCTGTATTGCCTGACCCGGGCCCTGGCCTGCCAACAACGGAGTAACTTTTCGATTTTGTGCCCGCAACGTAACATTATCATCTGCATTAGCACTAGAGTCGCCCGCCACGACGGCCGCGCGCACCGGGGTATTCGTGTTTCCTTTTTTTGGCAATTTACTGTGGCAGGTGGGGCATAGCCCAACACTCAATATTAAGTGTGAAATAACTGTGGCTCTGACAAGTAAATAACAATTAATAGTTCTAGATTCTTCCCTAGGTAATTCCTTATAGTAAAGTTTCGGTGTACCTACGGATTTCATATCCCGCCATTGCTTGCAGATCTAGTTAACTAGATATTTTGTCTTAAATCTAAAATTGCTTAACATGAGGAAGTAATCATTGAAATTACGCTATTCTTTTTGGTTTTGTAGATCAAAAGCTCAACAATGACATTCCGAGGAGCACAATAGTGGTACAATAAAACATTTTATTACTGGAGGACCCACAATAAACAAATATGCAGAGCCCCACGACATCGACCGACTAGAACTAGAGCATAATATGTTGATCGCACAATAAATTAATGACTGCTTAGTTTCTTCATATTTCCTTCATGCATTGCTTGATAATATACATACTTCGGTTACTATACGCAATTTAATAGCAAAGCTTGCATACTTGATTTATTTCGTTAAGTACTTCAGCTGCATTAGGTATTATTGCGGTGTAGTGTAGTTAAACTATGACTTTTGTCGTACAATGATCTTTTGATCATTAGGAAAATAAGCAGGACAGAGCAACTTTAGTCCAAATATGAAATAGTAATAAAAAAACAGATTGTTCCCAGGTTCAAGCAAGCCTTGGTGGGTTTCAAAACGAGCCACATTTTCTCAGCAATGTTTCGTTTACAATACAACTGTTAGCGTCTTGCTTGCTGTAAGAGTCAGCAATATTAGCTGGCTGTGGCCTTGGCCTTACCTTGAAAAGATGATCACTTACCAGCTTCTTTAAAACCTTATGATAATGATTATTTTATACCTTTGACAATAGACGTAGAAGAAGACGGTAGAATACATTCTATTCAAGCCATCCATCTATAGTGGGTTTATTAATTCCCTACATATAGGTGATGAAGATGAGTGACGACATAAGTAGTTGTGAAATGTTTTCTGTGGTCTCGCATCAACATTTTTAAACATTACTTCACTAGATAGATACTTCGTGACACTACTCAAAGTGAATTACCCGCAAGCGAGAGTCGTTTTGCAATAACTTCGATTTATTGTTTCTAAACTATCCCGAAGTGGATAAGTTTTACATAATTTACTAATAAAAGTGGAACAGTTACAGGTCGATATGTTATCCGCCTTTAACCTCTGGTAATATTTAACTGTCCACATATATTCCAAACTGTTGTATTTTAACAACTAAGGTGAAATGACTTTACTCTTGTTGGAATGTGCCCTTTGGCAAATGAGTAATACCACAACCTCGATACTTTTCTTGTCCGGCCCTCCCAAAACCCTGACCTTTATCGTTGAAAATACAACATACTTATCTATAAGATTGCGATCGGCACATATCGATAAAAGTATGTACAAATACAAAAAAGATTCTTATCTAAAAAGTGTAGAAAGTCAAGATTTTTGAAGTAGGTAGGTACAGTCATTATAATGCAACGAACGGAGTAAGCACTTTAAAATTAGGTACCTAGTGTAATAAAAATACTTTTAAACATAACCTAATTACCTACATTGTTGGAATTTGTCGTCTACGTATCTTCAAGTTCAATTCTTTGATATATGGCATGTCAGGTTTTCGCGCCGTTCTAAGAAGCCCGATTTAACGGCTGTGAACGCAAGCAGTACAAAATATAACCTTAAATATGGCCCAAACACATATTTTGTATTGTCAAATCGGGTCTTTTAGAAAAACCTTATATAGGTAGGTATAGTACTTTTTACCAATGCTTCATATTTTTAAATCCATCTTTGTAGGGTTCCGTTCCAAAATGGTATAAAAGGAACCCTTATGGTGAGACTTCGTTGTCTGTCTGTATGTCACAGCAGGTTTTCTCAGCAACTACAAATGCTATCACCTCGAAATTTGGCATAGTTGTACAACTTGCTTGGCCGCATCTGTTTTTAGTAAAAAATAAAGGAAATTAATTCTATAAATAATTGAAAAGGGGTCTAGAATGGTGGGTTGAAAAATGAAAGTGGTTTGATTATAGCAAATGTGGTGTCATATGAAAGGACTCAATCTGCACATTTCAAAACTATATTTTTTAAATTCACTGTGATGTACTTTTTGATTTAAATCCAAAAATGTACAAAAAATTACCGTTCCCCCCCCCCTTATTTCCGAAGTATATTAATCAAAAAATCTGAAAAAATCCTGACGTTATAGATAATTACTTATATTTTATGTGAAAAATAAAATGAAGTGTTCATTATTTACAGTTTCTGAGAAATAACAAAAAAACTACAAAAAATCTGTATTAAAATTTAGGCTAGTCAAAATGGACCTTATGACATAGAAAATAAAGTTCATAACAAAATGAGTATTTTCTTTTGCGGTTACCAAACATATTATCTTAAATACGGGACCCTCGGTGCGCGAGTCCGACTCGCACTTGACCGGTTTTTTTATATTTACGTTCCCAGCCCAACCCAGTGACACAACTACACAAGCAAAGCTAAGGCGAGTCTAACAACACCTCGTCTGTTGAAATCGGACCACCCGTTTAACCTCTACAAGGGAACAAAGAACCATACGAGGGGCGGCTGATAAGTAATCTCCTTGGTCAGAAATATATACAAAAATAATGCTGGCTGGTATGGATTTATATTCGTTTGTTATTCTATTTTCAAAATGTATTACATTCATTTGTTTATTGCATCACGTTTATTTGTCTCCTACAATTGTTTCAAACATGTCGGTAGAAAAAGTGAAAATGGATAAAATCGAGCAGCGTGCGGTGATTAAGTTTTTGACTAAAGAAGGGAATACGCCTTCGGAGATCAGACAGCGTATGTTACGTGTGTTTGGCAGTTTGTGTTCTTCCGAATTTGTTATAAAGTTTTGGTCAAAGCAGTTTAAGTTAGGTCGTGAGAGTCTGGAAGATGATCCTCGTAGCGGAAGACCAGTTTCGGCCGTCACCGATGAAAATGTAGCCAGGGTGAAAAAAATTATATTAGAGGACCGACGAGTGAAGCAGTGGGAGATAGCTAGAGATGTGGGCGTCAGTAAAGAGCGAGTCAATGAAATAATTCATGAGCATTTGAACATGTCCAAGGTTAGTGCACGTTGGGTCCCCAGAATGTTGACTGCATTTGACATGGAGAGGCGTGTCAAATGTTGCGAAGAGTTTTTGGAGATGAGTCGAGGGAAAGAGGAAGAAATAATTTCTAGAATTGTAACATGTGATGAGACTTGGATTCGACAATGGGACCCGGAAAGTAAGCAAGAGTCGTTACAGTGGAAATTTAAGGATGAGAAGCCGCCTCGGAAATTCAAGGTCTGTCCATCGGCAGGTAAACTTATGGCTACAATCTTTTGGGACACAGAAGGGATTTTGCTCATAGATTATTTACCGAAGAAAACTACAATGAATGCTGATTATTACTCAAACTTACTATACCAACTAAGAGAGACAATAAAAGAAAAACGGCGAGGTAAACTAAACAAAGGTATTCTGATTTTGCACGATAACGCACCAGTGCATACCGCCCGCACAACGAAGCTAGCAATTAAAGACAATGGCTTCGAAACCATTGACCACCCCCCTTATAGTCCAGATTTAGCCCCCTGTGACTATTTTCTGTTTAGACTTCTCAAGAAAGACCTCAGGGGACGAAGGTTTATGACCGATGACGAAATGAAGGCTGCGGTTACTGACTTTTTTGACGACAAACCGAAAGATTTTTTTTTTAATGGTTTAAATTCAATATTTGAAAAATTTAATAAGTGCATTTTACTAGCAGGGGACTATATAGAAAAATAAAAAAAAATTAGCCACGACAGTCTTTTGTTTCATTGTTAGGTAGATTACTTTTCAGCCGCCCCTCGTACATCGCAATGGGTAAAAACTAAAAACTTATGTTCAACTCTATTGTTGAAGACGATAACACCGTGTTAAGTTATTTTTGTGCACTTTTGTCTGCTGCAATAAATGAGATAGCGACTGCGCATGAGGTCCAAGGGCAAATCGCGATCCGCTATGAGATATAAGTATGATAAAGGGCAGGTCACGTTAGTAGGGCCGACGGCACATGACGGCTGGTTTTAGAGGCTGAAGTGATTGAAGGGAAAAGTGTACTGTACAGTCACTGTGGTGTGTATATCTAACATAAATAAATAAATAAATAAACATTGGGCTCAAAAAGGTCTCTATCACTACGTATCGTAGAAGCACAGCGTGTCAGATATTTTTGAGTTGTTGGTTAGATAATATAATAATATGATTACAAGACAAGAAAAATATTTTCTGTTTTTTATCTCTAGGGAGTATTTTCTCTTTTTAGTCTTCTTGAAAAGCCTCAAACAAACAGCTAGATATTGAAAATAATCCGTGATACTGCTAATATCACAGAGGGTGAATGTGCATATGGCTAACTTTAATCTCCGAGGCCGCGCTCTCGTTTTAGGAACCTAATTCACGACGTTTTTATAAAGATTTTATTAATTTTGACACAACATGCAAGGTTCTTTTTTAACTCGTAATTTTTTAAAGGATAATTTTTGATCTTCTTCCCATACCGAGTAGCTGTGTTCTTCTGGTCATCGTCGTTCAGGAAGAGTTACCAATGTAATCATCCGAGTCTAGTCTAGTCTAGATACCTACGAGTATTCGGGTAACATCCAGCCAGTTGACAAACAGGACTTCGTTAAATTACCACTTTTACCCTTTTTAGGGCTGATATTTCCACTTCCTCAATTAAATTTTAGCTCTATATGCTTTTTATACATATGACAAAGAAAAGGAAAGTCGTAACTTTAACTGGAAGTTAATAGGGTGGATTTGAAAACTCAACCCTTAGCTATTTACTTAACATTTTAATACAACGACGAGGGACTTACCTACAAATGTTAATAATTAAACTACTCGAAACTAACTTGACCTGACGTTAGGTACTTTACTAAGTACATAATTCTGGTTTCTACCCTTTCCTAATCTATGAATAAATGCATTCAAAGTGCACAATAGGCTAGCTATACAACAAGTCTTGTAGATTTATAAACTAAGCATTGTTTGTTATTTCCGCAACACGTAGATTATTGTAATGTGAGATAGATACGTTATCCACGCAACAGCCGGCCGCACGCGCACGCGCGGAGAATACCAACTGCTCTTTCACAATATTTTCTACTTAGAAATAATGGTCGCCTTTTTGGGTTTGTTTGTTTTGGTTCAATACGCAAGAGAAAAGGAGAAATCTGGTGCAAGTAGTCGTTTTGTATAGATACATTTTGTTATGATGTTATGAGGGCTGGCTGATACTCCTATAAGTTACAAATGGGGGTTTTCCAGGATATCCCGGCTATCCCACTAGGGAAAGCCTTGGACTTTCGCGAGCGTCATCCTGGAACGTGTCCGAACATATTCCAAAAGGTCCCGCTTAGTAATTTTAAATGTACAAGTTTGGTCATAATTTGATCTAATTTTACTGGGGTACACCTTAGGTTCAAAGACAATCTGAAATTATACAACGATAAGGTTGATTTTCCTATAAGTTACAAATGGGGTAGACTACATAATTCCGAAGAGTCATAATTTCGAATTGATCAAAATTCCGAATTTTCAAAATTCCGAACGCAATATTTTGATAGAAGACTTAACTTTTTGTTATGGCTTATAAATCAAACCTAACCTAACCTACCTATGACAATTAAATTATGCATTTAATCTAAAATAGCTCCAGCGTAACATAGCTTTCGGAAAAATAAATATTCGGAAAAAAGTAATTCGGAATTTTAAGGTGTTTCCGTTACAAATGGCTTGGCATCTCTAATGACATTGATGACATCAAGCATTTTTTTAAATAGGTCACAAATTAACGTTTGCGACCGTACATACATATCTTTGGTGTATCATATAAGTTACACGAAACAATGTTATTGCAAAAAAAAGGTAAGTGGTCAGTTAGTTATATCAGTCTTAGTTATATTATCTAAGACAGGAATGACCAAACCAATTAACCTATTTCCTTATCTGTAACATTCCTAATGCAAAAGTGTGCCTCTGTCTGTCCATGTGCAAGTGCATGGGGCTGTTAATATACCTAATTACACGGGATACAGAGACACGAGTGAAACGCAGGTTAGCTAACCTCATATCACCCCGCCGCCGTAATAGCTGGTGCAATGATTACCATAACAGCATTCCATTTTAGTCCTTAGAATTAGTGAAATTTTCAGTTTCATGTGGTCTATTGGACCTTAGGGGGCCTAGTATACGCTTAAGGCTAAAGTTAGCCTGCGATGTTTGAAAGTTGACAAAATGTATAGGATTGACGCAAGCTGAGGCTCTAGCCAAGATGCATTATGCTAACTAGCGTTTCTATTCGTTTTGTTTTTAAACCAGTCGCGTTACTACGTAGATGCCGTGATACGAGGAGTTACGTGATCTACCAGTGACGCGATTGGTTTAAAAACAAAATAATGCATCTTGGCTAGGAGTCATGGAGTTGACATACTTAGTACCAATTTCACCAAACGATGTTAAATTTAATAAATGTTAATCGACTGTTAGTTCATACATTTTGACAGCTGTTAACGCTCTAATCGTCTGTTAAGTGTTTAACATCGTATGGTGAAATTGTTACTTAAGCGATCTGTCAGCTTACGTCAATACTACACATTTTGTAAGTTTTGGAAAATTGCTAACTTAGCGTTATGCATCTTGACTAGGCCGCCTGATCGTGTTGACCGCGTATTTCAACTGCATTCCATACATTTCGAGCCGTTGGAAAACCGAGACGTTCGCAGCTTGGCAAGGCCTACAGAACCCCTTATCTTATCTTTATATAGATGGGCCCTTTTGGGTACACTTTGGACTCTCTAAGGCAGCCATTACACGGTCAATCCAGATCGTGATCCGACCAAGGTCGCGGATCGCAGATTAAAAAAAAATCTAGATAATTATGTAATCTGATATTGTGATCCGTAAGTCTGACACGTTACACAGTCAATCTGGATCGAGATCACCTGATCACGATCACGGATTGCAATCTAGATTGGCTGTGTAATGGCTGCCTATAAATTCTTTTGTGCAATTTCCTTCTTATACTTACTCAGCTATTCGAATGTGCAGGTTTCCTCACGATATTTTTCCTTCAACATAAAAGCATGGGGTGAAATCTCATTGATACGAGTATAAGGCTACCGTTGGGACTTTAGCTCGATAGGTAGGTGACCTTAACAGGTTCCCTAGTCACATGAATCACATATAATTCATGAACACAGTGGTCCCTGGTCTGATAATAAACATTCTGATAATAAACAATCAAATGTGTTCAAAATTGGATATAACTAATGTACAGAAGTACAGGTAGATTCACTAAAGCTGGCACGAATGGGATGAACAAAAGTAATGTCACCTATCACTGTGTGAGTGCCGTCCTTTGAACCAATGTTCGAATTTCAAACCAAAAACCTGTTATTATTTTACACATTTTTACCTACACTTTCGTTCACTCATTCAATCAATTCGCGCCAGCTCTTGTGAACCGACCTGTAAGCATTGGACATACGACGATGGGAATGCATATGAAAATGTCTCGGAACCTAAGCATACGATCCCGAGTCGGTACCCAAAGCTGCCACTAGGCCATTCGACTTCACTTCTCCATCATTTCTGACTAAGAAAACCGTATACTCGTAAATATTCGTCCATGTGTATTGCATCCTTTCTTTTCCTTGGCTCGGGACAATTAATTACGATACAATGCAACGCGGATGCTCGTGAAAGTTTGGGCCGGCGGATCTCGTTTCCGCTGCAGATAAAACGGTGTACGTGCACATTTTATGATGTCACGGTGCAGGCTAATTGTTATGCCGGAACGTGCTTTCAATGTCTTAGCTAAGAATTGATTAAAAACAGTTGAGATAGCGAAAAAAGGGTAGAAGGTTGACGATGTAATGATGCAATCTTTTTAATGAAGGGAAAGTTCTTATATGTAACTGAAGCAAGTGTAGTTGGGTTTGAGATTTTAGTTTAGGTTGTCTGTTTTGATATGATCGTCTACATAAGTTAAATTCCCATTTTATAGATTTAAATTTAAATTCGCCAATTTGAGGCCCCAAAAATACCTGAGGCCCTATTTAACGACACCTCGTTTATCTAGATCAGGCCATCCGTTCACCCTCTACGATGAAACATCAATACAACATACATACAAGTCAAAAAAATACTCTTGTTCGGAAATTCGGTAAAAATAAGCAATGTTTAACTCATTCAGGATTACGTTATGGGCCAGAGAGTAAACTATAGATAGAGGTATAATCTAGCCAGATACAACAACACTTTCAACACACAACAAATTAAGTATAAACAATATTACACCATCAATCTGACACCAATCCCTGCAATTATCGAGTCTAATAGCACGTCGTCAGTAGGCAGGGTCAAAATTATTTTCGTTGGATTATACCTAATTTGTCCTCCTAAAACTTGGCAGAGTGGATGTTTCTGTAATTCTGTAGGAAACACAACTGTTAATTGATGTTGCTAGTTGTTCCCTTATGCTTAAGCGTTCGGTCCTCCAATAGACTAAAACGGCCCTGGTAGGTGGTTCTCTCAAACAAGCTGCAATTTTTATTACCAGTCTATTTCGCGATAAACGGCGTGCATTGTCAGCTTACCCGCTTAAGCCTCGATTACATTGAGCGAGTTTACAAGCTACAAGCCAGCGAATTCGCTAGCAGCTTGTAAACTCGCCCCGGGTCATCGGCTTTTTTTTAGGCTGCGGCTCCATTGAGGCGGAGACGAGCGAAGCGGTGCGGAGCTGTGCCAATATTAACCAATAGAAGGCGCATGCGGTCACGTGGAGCTCGCCTTGCGCACGTTAGTTTAGATTCTATTGGTTAATATTGGCACAGCTCCGCTCTTCTCCGCCTCAGTGGAGCCGCAGCCTTAGGGTTCCGTACTAATATGGTAAAAAAGGAACCCTTATGGTGAGACTTCGTTGTCTGTCTGTCTGTCTGTCACAGCAGGTTTTCTCAGCAACTACAAATGCTATCAACTTGTAATTTGGCATAGTTGTACAACCTGCTTGCCCACATCTTTTAAGTAAAAAAAATATTTAATTAATTTTATACATAATTGAAAAGGGGTCTAGAATGGGGGGCTGAAAAATGAAAGTGGTTTGCAAATGGGGTGTCATATGAAAGGGCTAAATCTGCACATTTCAAAACTATTTTTTTTTAATTTCCTGTTATTTTTGATTTATAGCCAAAAATGTACAAAAAATGACCGCCCCCCCTTATCTCCGAGTTTATTAATCAAAAAATCTGAAAAAATCCTGAGTGCACAGATTACTATTACTTATATTTTATAGAAAAAATAAAATGAAATGTTCATTATTTACAGTTTTAGAAAAATAACAAAAATAACTTTGAAAATCTGTATTAAAATTTAGGCTAGTCAAAATTGACCTTATTGCATAGAAAATAAAGTTCATAACGACTCGCACTTGACCGGTTTTTTTACAATCTAAAAGCCGATGACATGGCGCGAGGCGCGAGTTTACAAGCAGAGGCACGTTTTATAAATCTACAAGTTACAAAGTTACAGGTCTAAACTGGCAACACTGCTCAATGCTGTGCTCAATGGCTGGTCGTCATTGGTCGAGGTAGTGTCAAATGGAAACTTATAACCTGTAATTTGTAGCTTTATAAAAACAGGCCCCTGCTAGCGAATTCGCTGGCTTGTAGCTTGTAAACTCGCTTGATGTAGGTAATGTAGGCTTTAGGTACCCGTTGAGTGAGTGAGTTCGTATGACTTTGCTCACTCGATCGACCATTCGACACTGTTCGACAGCCGTTTTTAAAAGAATTACACCTCAGCAAGTACCTATAGCCTATAGGTGAGCTAAGAGGTTAACGCCGTTATGTTTTCGTCTAAAAACATCTGGGCTCTCAGCAAAACCTAGTTGCTTGCAGTCACTCCATTATTAATATTAATACCTACATGATAAGGCTGGTTCTGAGCACGTTCTGAGGTCTGAGAAGTGACGCAAGAAGTTATGGAGCTGGTTACGGTGTCAATCCAGTGCACCGGCGACCGCAAACCGTTTGTAAATGTTGCCAACTCTAATTTAAAATGTGCCAGTCGTACCACCAGAAGATGTCAAAGTTTGCTAAATAAATATCAATGGACAATGTCACACAAATTGGTAATTTGTCCCAAAATAAGCTTAGGCTTGTACTATGGGTACTAGATGACAACAAGCATACCTACTTAATCAATTCAGATAAATAAATACAATATTTAGTAAGTTGCTTGAAACATAACGGGTGCTTATATTTAAAAAAAAAAACAGATTTTACTTGGTTGTAGTTCTTATCTAGTCATCAAAATAGACATTTATTGATTTAATTATTTATTGATTTAAATTAATCATTAGAAGACAAAATGGCCCGAAGTCTTAACCTTAAGTTATAGGTTGTAGGTAAGTTATAGTTATAGGTTCTTTGTAAGTTATAGGTAGGTACCAATATTATAAAAGCCGAACCGAAATATTACAATAATAAATGAAGGGTAAGAAATATTTAGATCAGCTTGATGCTTTCAGAAGGGACTGGCACGAGGCTGCACAAGACACGAATGCGTGGAAGGACAAGAGGGAGGCCTTTGCCCAGACTGGAACACTTTAGGCTAATTAATAAATAAATAAAATATTAAAGAAATATTTGCCTTATTAAAAATAATCTTTTTCTTTTAGTTTAAGTTTAAAACATAAGTTAATTATCCTAGTTAATGGTCCTAGATGAAATTTTCAATTGTTAAGTTACTTATTAGGAAGTACCCAACTTAAATACCGTCCCTATACTAGCTAAGTACAGTCACGAACTTAAATTGGGACCCACCTTAGGTCCAAAGTCATTCTGACATTCTACAACAATAAGGTTGAGTCTCCTATAAGTTACAAATTATTTGGCAACTCTAATGACATTGACGACTTCAAGCCTATTTTTCTTGAAATGGGTCACAAATTAACGATCGCGATCGTACAAACCTAACCTACCTAAGTAAGTAAGTAAGTATGCGTCTACAAAGTTGCTAAGTTGGCAACACTGCTTCGAGTACAACACGATGCATGCGTGGATTGCGGTATTTGCCTTATTAGCTTCGCCGGGAAAATCGTGAGACCGTTTTGACTGATGCGTTTTTGAGTTTGCGTAATTGAGCGAATATTTGTAATGGCGTAAGATGAATCCTCATGGTAATAATAAGGAATTATTCGACTGGCGGCAACCTTAAGAGTAAGATTAGCAAGTGGATGAGCTATGGCATGCGGACCTTAAGTACGGCAGTTGTCTTTGTTTTTAAAACATTACGAATACTTACCTGGAGTAAACATATCGTCAACTTGCGAACAATACGGTGGTGTTGTATTGTAAACACCCAAACAAGAATCTATTAAAGTCCATTGTCCATAGTTCTTTTACAGTCGAATACAAAGAGATGTATCCACTTTGTCCCCTTATTGCATAAGGTTCAAAAGTGTATACATCTCTTTGTGGTCGACTGTACTGGTTTGCATTGTAAGTAGTAGGTATACACCGTAATTAACCTTTTTTTTAAATATGCTCGTTGGCTTTTCTTTTAAAACGAAGATGGAAAGAGCCTCATTTTCTTTCTAGGAGTATAATTAACGTAGGTAGGAAACCCATTCCTGTCCGCTGCAATGTTGTTTTCAAAAGTGCATATAAAATCGAAAGGACCATGAAAAAAATCCCATACAGCCCACTTAATAAAAGGTGAGTGCAGCGTTTGGGCTGGTAGGAGGCTGTAGGCGGGGCGGCGGCGGCAGCTATAAGGGCGGAGGTCGTTCTGCATAAAATTATCTTAATACTCGCGTAACCTCCCAACTAGCAAAGTAGTCATATAAAATTGAGCTTATTCAGCTAATAAATCGTATAAAAGTTATGTAAAGGGTAATTATACAGAACCTGTCGTATAAAGCCAGCTTATGCAGCATTTTAGTTACTCAGCATAATAGTCATATTATGATTCCGAATACACGTTTATTCGACTTCCTTTTATGACTTAAGACTCATATAAGAAATTGCTGAATAAGACACGTTTAATTGGCGCTTATATGACTTTTTACTCGAGTAACCGTAACTTATATAGCTGACTTATGACATGCCAGACCGAGTCGAGTAAAAGCAATGTGTTTGCTGTTATATGGCTATTGTGCTGTATAATGTTGCATGAAGTCATATAAACGCGAATTATAGATCATGTTATATGTATAAAAGTATCTTATTCAGCACTTTGGTATTAAGTCATACTATGATGCTGAGTAAACGTTTACTCGACGTCTTTTTATTAAAAAAGAGTCATATAAGGTAATGCTGAATAATCTACCTCTATGCGACGCTTATGTGACTTTTTACTCGAGTAACAGTAACTTATATAGCTGACTTATGACATGCCAGACAGAGTCGAGTACAAGCAATGTGGTTGCTATTATATGACTATTGTGCTGTATATGTTGCATGAAGTCATATAAACGCGAATTATAGATCATAGAAGTATCTTATTCAGCACTTTGGTATTAAGTCATACTATACGTTTACTCGACTTTTTTTTATTACTAAAGAGTCATATAAGATAATGCTAAATAATCTACCTCTATATACTACGCTCATGTGACTATTCGGTCGAGTAATAACATCTTATATACCCTTTGCTCGAGTAAATGAAATATGGTTGCTATTACACTACTTTTTTGATTTACATGTTACGTTTATATGACTTTTATAACACTTAATACATTCGACATAGGTGTCATGGCGCTTTAACCGCTAACCTTGCTATATAAGAAGCAGTTATATGACATATTAATGGTATAAATGACATATAACAGCATCTTTCGTGATAATTCCAAATTTTTATTTAAATTTAATTTAAATAACTAATAATTAATGAGGGGCGTTAAATATTTACAATTAAATATAGTATACTTTATCAATAAAGTGGCCTCTGCAACATATTTCCACTATTAAGTCGAATTTAACAGCATTCATAATACCGTTCGAGTTATAATGTAACATGGCCATATATATTTCTTAGATAACTCTGTCAAAATAATACTAACCGACATTCAATTTATTTTTTCATTAAATGTCATGACACGTTACTTTTATTCCTCAAACATGTCGTATAAGTAGCAACAATATATCAAATTAGTTATAACGTAGTTCTATTGATGATAATTATATAACTAATAAGCAACTAACTCAACGATTATATGTCTCTTATATGATTAAAGTTCATATAAAAGCCATATAAGGCGCTATTATACAGCTAATTAGTTATAAGATAGTCACGTTGGTGATGATTATATGATCAATAAGTGGCTGGCGGTTGCAGTTAAATAACTTTTATATGACTGAAACGCTGAGTAAAATGGGCCCAAATCGCGTTCTATAAACGTTATCATTAAGTTTATATGACTAATATCATAGGCATTATAT
This sequence comes from Acleris literana, assembly GCA_946894065.1. Classification (NCBI taxonomy): domain Eukaryota; kingdom Metazoa; phylum Arthropoda; class Insecta; order Lepidoptera; family Tortricidae; genus Acleris; species Acleris literana. Next base: position 6,637,266 of record OX335684.1, on the reverse strand, counting down.
GACGAAATTTTGCTAGTTGGGCTAGTTTTCAAAAAAAGATTTCCAAAAGGATGTCTCTCTCAATTATTCGAAATCTTTTTTACAAATACTTATAAAGATGTATTTGTATGATTTCCTCGCTTTTTTAACCGACTTCAAAAAAGGAGGAGGTTATACGTTCCACTGTATGTATCTTTTTTTTTTTCTATGTATGTTCACCGATTACTCCGTCAATTGTAGACCGATTGTAAAAATTCTTTTTTGGTTTGACAAAGTATACTTCCGAGGTGGTCCCATTGTCACCAAATCGGTATCTGATGAGGAGATCAGTGAGGAATTTAGGGAACTCCTCAAATATTGTAGGCAAACATATAGCGATTTTAGTATTTTAAGTAACAAGTCCAGCATTTGCATTCAGAAAGTATCATATGGTGAAGTGGAACTGATGATGAAAACCACAGATGGCCACCGGAACTCCTCAACGGTACCGATTTCAAGGGTGGCGAGAAGATATCTCGATTAAGATAGTTGAGCGACTACAACGAAGAATATTTACTTGTTGAAATATGACTATGACTTTCCCGCGGCGTTGCTTGCGGCGCGCTTGAAATAACTTAAAGTTTCATATCAACTAAGAAGTGGGACTACGTAATAGCGTATTATGATCACTAAATAAAAAGTATAAAATAAAGTAAATGTTTTAAAAAACAAAAAACCGCCTTCAAAAACGCAAAAAAATAACTTCTTACTCACAATATTTTCAACAAGAAGCCGACATCAGTTGGACTAACCTATTAGGTGCCTACAATTTTAAAGAAGTTATTGTTTTGCGTTTTTGAAGGCGGTTTTTTGATTTTTAATTTGAGAAAAGCATTCATGTCTTGGCGGAATCGGGATTACCTGACTCCTATTTTATCTCGTCAGGCAATCCCCTGCTTTCCAGGCCTACACAATAATGTAGGTACGATTATGTATCAAGTGTGTATCATTGAGGAAAGGAACTACTTCCTTATTGTATGATCTTATTTTTTTTACCTTAAATGACGAATAAATTGATACCCATTCGACTTTGGGTCACGGGACTTTATAATCTGTCACGGTGTAATAGCCATTGTTACAGCATGGCACAAACTTTTCGTGACTGGGCGACACTTCGCAGCGTAAAATCGCGTGCTACGTTCAGTTACGTAATCGACTCTGAAATAATCGATGCAGTAAACCGAACGGCTGCAGTTGTTTTTATTTTTACATTTAACTTTACGTAACATTGTTTTCAATTTAACAAATTAAATTAAATTAATATATTACAAAATTTCTGAAGCTTGCGGGGTTGACGTTATCACCAATGCAATTTTCAATCCGTCCTAGCTTTCGCAACTTAGTAACTAGTTGCCACATTTCTAACCCAGGCCTATATGGCGTGTTGCTGATATCTAGACTCCCCCTAAGTACCTACCTACTTAGCTGAGTTTCGAGAAAGCCAAACGCTAACACGACAAACTAGACTACACCTTATCATTGATTGGTGCAAACTTATGATATTTATCATACTAATTTCCTGCTCTGCTTAATTTAAATCAGGATCTCTTTAAGTTTTAGTCACAATTATCAAAAATTCGTCAGCCCTTACGGGTAAGATTATAGGAGTACAATTCTTTGACTACGCAATGCACGTACCTACTTAAATAAAAGAAGTGTGTGAGTATGACACGTGACGAAATATTATGATCATCACATGGATCCCTAATTCATTGGATATCCGTGGTAACCAACCTTGAATGATAGGACGAAAAGGGAAAACTGCCGTTACTTTGTAACTACGAGTATATGAACGAGTATTACGGGTACATTGAGCTTTCGATTTCTATTGCGGCTCATGGTAAATTATGGTGTCAGAAGCCGTCAAGCATAATTAACATTATGAGATATCTAGCCAACCTCTCATACTGTACACGGCTTGATATCATAGACTGGTTTGCACTGGGTTTTGATAGATATTTTGTTACAATGTTTATGATGTGGTTGGTGGATTTTTTGTTTAGAATCTTTAGTTGAAGAGATAGATTTGATACACGCTCAGGCTAATAGGTAAACTGGTAAAGTACCAGACTAAGCGCTGTTACGCTAGCTAGAGGGTCTCGAGCGCATCTAGTTTTCCGCTTTGATAACCGATCTACAAGTGTCACTCCGCTTCAACAATAAAAAGCGAGAGCAGGGCAAACTACCAGGAGAAATTGATGCCACCATGCCAATTTTTTGTCATCATGAACTTTATATTAAGGTAATAGAGGCGATCATTTTACAATCATTAAGTGCCAATAACTAGTATTTTCGATGCCAATAATTGGGAGTTATATATATTTTACCCTTGTTATTAAATTACTACTTAAATCTATTGGTTGGTTGGCAACCAATGGTTGCAGAAGGAAACGACTCGCTTGCCCAAATAAGCTGTTCTTATAAGTTATTCAAACATTTCGCAGGAGAAGTCGTCGACCGCCGTGTAAACGACTGAACGAAACAGAAAGCATGGTGTTTGTTACACCACAGTTAGAACTGGGGAACTAATTGCGGGCTCGACCGACCCAGGAAGAACCGCTTTATGCGAGCGCCAGCCAGCGGAAGATTGCATTTCACGGGGCTGTTTTGCATAACGCTTTCCAGCGATTCGTCTCATTGCGACAAAATTATCTAGCCCGATGATTTACTGTTGCAAGTTGTACGTAAGTAGTCATTTAAAATAGATCTACTAGTAGATACAATAAAAAGTAGTGACAGTTTCCCTATTATTTCTAGTCTAGATTAAGTATAAGTGTTACAGATTATTTCAACACACATCTAATAAATCAAGTTACGCTTATCAATTCTGCCGTACCTAGTTGCAATCAGTGGGGTTACAGGGGCTCACGAGAAACGTGTAAAGGTACAGTCAGCGTCATATTATTATATAAGGTACCTAACATTCAAAGTGCTCAAATAGTTCGGTAAACCAATCGTATGGTGTAACTATTTGAGCACTTTGAATGTTACTCTATGTATGACGCTGACTGTACCGGGGCTCTATTCAAGACGCTTAAACCATATTGCTTTTGACGAGTTATCGTATTGTTTTTAAGCCGGCCGCCAATACTGTCAAGTAAATAAAAGCTATCTCTAAGGGAATAATATTTTACCCCAGTAGAATAGAGGCTTATTTCATTCAGACTATGCATTTATCTATTATGCATTTTAAGAAGTCCAGAAAATATGGTGGATTCAGTCAGACAATAGAAATAACTGTAGTTTTTTTAGGTAAGTTACCGTGTGTAGTGTGTAATAACGTTAAGGTCGAATTTTATTCCCAGGCTTGCAATGCCAAATCAATAAAATATATCTTATTGCAGCCATTCGTTTAATCCGTACTCAAGCCATAAAAGGCAAATACCTCAATATGCAACCAAGTCCTATACTTACCATAAAAGGTGCGAACATAATGCCATATAAGACAGCCTTGGGTGCAGAAGTATAATAATTTGGGCGGAGAGAGCGGCTTTCTGTGACGGTCGGCGGTGACCGTCGAACCATTGTTTTCGTTTCGATTGTTGGAGCTAAACTGAGCTAGTTTTAATCGTTGGGAAGTCCACTTTTACCAGTTGGTACGTACGTAACACTGGCATTACATAGCTGTGATTTTACGAGGTCAGTAGCTTTTTGAAGGGCTCCGTATTCAATTGTATATTTTTTACCACTATCAATCTATTGCCGTTTGGTTTTAATTTAATATTAGTCTCGGTTCCTGGCAGTCGTCGGCCGACCCTTATATAAATTTTCAAGGAGATTATCATGTCTGCGTCTGAATTCACTGAACTAAGAATACACAGCTACGAGACGGGGTTTCTTCACCAAGTCAAATGTGGCAAGTCTTTAGGTGGCATAAGCAAAATCGAGGTTTTCTTGAGTCCAGTCTATTGTAATGCCAAAACAAAATTTTCAAAACGATGCTACAATAAAAAAAGTACCATCACACGAACTAAATCGTAACGCACTTACCAGAGAATACAATATTCAATTATCCTATATTTCTTGTTAATGTCTATTACATGCGGCAGTTCCGAAAAGTTATCCATAAAACCATAAATAAATTTTCTTTATGCTCTATGATAAAACAATCAAGGCCTCTATTCCACATTTTATTAGACCATCTTGCTTTGATATCGCAATCATATTGTTGACATAATGACAGCTCTTATTTATTACTAACAATTAGTTATTATGTATATGTTACTAACTTACATCCAACTAAGTACAGAATACAACATTAATACAATTAAAAATTAAAATTAAACGTATTTAAATTAAAATTGAAATAAGCTACTCAAATATTAAAGATATAAATAATAATCACCACTATAAAAAGAACACCCCCTCTAGCAGGTCCGCTCGCGGCATGGTCCCCATGACACTGGCTGCATTACCTCTCTGGATAGCTAGCCCAATCCTTTGGGAGAGGTAAGCACCAGCTCTAGGATCTCCGGAGGATTCTATGAGCCGGGAGGACAGGGCCTTAATAAATACAAACTAAAAAATGAAATGTTATGTTATTTACTTAACAGTACCTGACAGCTGTCATAACGTCAGTGTGATTGCGATATCAAAGTGGAATAGAAGCACCACGGAACAATTTGTACGACCTTCTATGTAGGGTCGTAATGGATACTTACCCCCTTACTAATAAACGTGAAGTAACGGTGGTATAGCTATACAATGTTTTGTCCTTATCTGTCCAATCCAAATGTCACAATGACAGATAAGGGCAAAACATTGTATAGCTATACCACCGTTACTCAACGTTTATTAGTAAGGGGGTTAAAATTTATAAACTTAGAGGTTCCGAATTAAAACGATCGAATGGATACTGAGACTGCTTTATTTCTGACATTAGACACAACCTGTAATACTACACGCACCTGTAGCTATAGTAGAAAATAAAAATACTTATGTACATCAAATATCTTAACCGATTACAAATAAAATAACCAAATTGCAAATTGTTAACATTTACAACGGTATTAGCTAAATCCCGATAAGAATAACCTTGCTTGTAGTACTCCCAGTAGCCTCTTAATAGCTTTCGGCTGGATATCACTGTCACGCTTGCACTTGCAACTGAGAGTATATTTCTCACTCGTTTCATAGAAAAACGAAGATTGCCGATTACTTACTAAGGGACTGGTAGTACTGTACTAATGTGATAGTGTCTTGTAATCACGTGACTTTTCTTTCAGAGGGTAGAAGTAAAAGTGCTTCAGAGGTCAAGCATTTCTGGGCCACTATGCAACTAAGTATGTCAGAAAGTCAAATCGAGAAAAAGGCGTTACTTTATTCATGGCGGTTCTGTAATGACTTCGCCAATGACAAGTGAGTGAGAGTATAGTGAGTAAACTACATCACAAGTAAAAACCGGTAATTTTTCAATCGGCCATCTTTCCCTGACGGTTTTTCGAAGTCTCATTGGATTTGATTAATTACGTAACTTTGACATAGTATCTATAGTGGTCAAGATATCCATTTGGTTAACTGTACACCGATCAAATTTAAGTAGACACTACAATATTTAAAGGTTTTCTTATAGTGATTTGACTATACAACTAACATTACATAACAAAACATAAACAGAAACCTTTTGAAAATAAAATTTGTACTGAAGGTTATGGCACCAAAACAATAGCGAACTTAGGTTAAGTACATACAGTCGAAATTCGTTTAAGTTATGAACTTTACTGACACGACTTAGTGTTAGAATAATGTCCATCACAACATCGTTTTCACAATGCGATTATATAGTGGAATACTGAAGGGTTACTGAGTCACTCTGAATTTAAGCGTTTTATAAAGAAGTTTTACGACAAGTTATTTGTTTTTTGTCTTTATTTAAACTAGGAACCTTGTGAAATATTTACTAACAAAAAACAAAATTAAAGTAATGAAATTGCAAAATTGATGAGATTGATTTCTTGAAATGGTCCATTTTAATATTTTCAGGATAAAGTAGGTTCTTTTTAATGCACCTGTGGGAAGAGAGGACAATAGAGAGATCTCTCTCCAGGCGGGTGTTATGCCTGGGGACCGAAGTCCGTTGGAATGAAGTTGAAAGTTGTATATATGTCATCTGACTGGAGAAACTTCGTTAGCGCGTTGTAGAACACTTAAGTTGCACTGTCTGACGCTGGTGGCGCTAGCGAGGTAGCGAGTTGGTTGATACAAGTTGCCGTTAGATGTCGCTAGGTCGCCACACCAGCCCCCCTTTGAGACCGGAGGTTGATGGTGATGACGTGCAGTCTGTGCGTTGAATTGCCGCTTGCACGTGCCAGTAGGGATGTCTCCAGTAGTGCTCAGAGCCGCGTTGGCGAGCGTAGCAGGAGAAGAGGAGTGAGTGGAGTACACAGTGAGTCGTGTACCTGCTCGTGAAGTACTCTTAGTAGGACGCAGTGAGTCGCGTTGTTGAGTGAGAGTAGTGTGCACACTGTAGACACCAGGCATGGAGATATATCAGAATGCTAGTGGTGCACAGTGCGGGTTGTCTGGCTTGCTTTGAAACTGCGTCATAGTTGCTTGAAGGTCGTCAGGTTGCGTAATTGTTCATTGTCGAGGGTCACCAATGTAGGATGACGATCACGTCGGGGTCACCAATGTGGGAAGAGATGTTAATAGAGAGATCTCTCTCCAGGCGGGTGTTATGCCTGGGGACCGAAGTCCGTTGGAATGAAGTTGAAAGTTGTATATATGTCATCTGACTGGAGAAACTTCGTTAGCGCGTTGTAGAACACTTAAGTTGCACTGTCTGACGCTGGTGGCGCTAGCGAGGTAGCGAGTTGGTTGATACAAGTTGCCGTTAGATGTCGCTAGGTCGCCACACACCCCAATTGAAAAATATCTATTAAAATGAAGGATATTTTCTTGACTAATAATAACTAATAGGTGATTCAGGAAATACAGTAGTCCTCGATATTTCTACTATAGTCGAAGACCAGTACAACAAAAGACGTTACTCCATCAGCAATCGACATCAAGTTGGTTTTATCCTTTTTTGTTTCATTACTCCCTGCCCTATTTATGATTAATTATAATAAAAATATAGAAATACAAAATATTTAAGTAACAATGGCATAACATAAATATAATGTGATGCGATACTAATATTCTAACCCCCTTACTAGTTACTAATAAACGTTGAGTAACGTTGGTGTAGCTATACAATGTTTTGTCCTTATCTGTCAAATTCAAATGTCACAATGACAGATACGGAGAAAACATTGTATAGCTATACCACCGTTACTCAACGTTTATTAGTGAGGGGGTTAAAGTACGGTCGATGAATGTCTAGTGTTGGATATACAAACATACTTTAAAAAATCTGAATGTTTTATTTTCAGGGTAAGTTATTCAATTCGTTAAACCAATCTAATTTCTACAAAAACTTCGTATATATTTCAAGAAAACCAAAAGCATATCTTAAATACGCTAAGGAATCTATGAAGCAATGAGTTACAGCCTACGAAATCTAACGTTAAGGACATCACAGATAAAAACGGATACACTAAACACGCAAGCGGTTGTGCAGAGTCCGATCCGATGGCAGATCTATAAATATACTAAGTAGCTATCATTACCGCAATCTGTGCGTGGAAAATGTGTGTGTGTGGAAAATGCCTAATGTAATGAAATAAATGACTTTTATTTCATTTGATGTAGAGTAAAACTTACTACAGATGTAATGCATGAACATGCCACATCGTATTTTGTCGGTTAAGTTCGTTTTCGTCTTGCTTTCTCATTTACTGAAACTGACTGAGAAAGCAAGTTAAATATGTTTTTTCTGTCTAAAACATCGTATTGATTATTCACTACATCTGTAGTCTCTTCAATTATACCGGGTTGGCAGATCAAGTTTGCTTGCCCGACAAAATATACGCACAGTTGATTTACTACGCGTAGGTAGTGTCAGGCGAAGTCGACTGATGCCCTTTCCCAATATTCAAATCGCGGATTTAAATAAGAAATTTTCTACATAACTAAATGTGTTAATATCGGAAATATTTGTGGGCAAATTTGGTAATAGCATTTTCAATATTGGGAAGTGTATGTGTAAGGCGGCAGCCTACTCGGTGTTAATATAACACGAACGAGCAAACGAGCCATAACTTCAGTTCTAACATTGAATAAATATTTTATATATCCGTGAAAACATAAGTAAATATAAATATATAAATATGTTATTTCATGTCAAGTCAGTAAGACACAAATTGTATATTGGAACGTGACATTAGATGTACACACAAAAAGGCCCAGCTAAAGTCGAAACCATAATCCGAGAGACAACTTATTCCTAACTTCACGTTAGTAAATTACTAGTGATTGTGAAGTTAGCCCTTTATCTGTCAAAGTTGCCTCACGATTTATGGTTGCGACTTTAGTTCCTAATTCAAACAGAACTTAAATAAATAAATAAAGTACTTGGTGGAATTTCACAGGTATCTAACTCGGATCGGACGCTACACCCTCACCTTATGTAACATTCGGGACATAGTTTAATACATGACATGAAAATTACAATACATGCCTTCGGGGTATCGAGTAAGCTCCACATCCATTATGTCTTTGTGATTGTCACGAAAAGACGGAGAGAAAAGGATAAGCTGAACGACCATCTCATTATAGTAAGTGACTCTTCTATCTTAACAATACATATTATTTCAACATACTTTATGTTGTAAACATATGTCGTTAGTTCAAAAACGATATGTGTATATTCTACCTATCAAAATTCATCTGTATTTTGCCCTGCAAAATTTATTTATTATTGTCTACACATCTACAAAATAAAGTAACTGTGTTATTTTGAGAAATGTAATTTTTACAATACGATACTATTTTAAAAACACTATTATATATTTTATTCTAAAGTAAACCAAATAAACGCGAGAATACTTAGCATACTATCGCTAAATTAAATATACCGACACATTCCTGTACTTACAAAAGAGAAGAGTTAGTTTTGTGGATCACACACCAAATGACAATACAACAGAAAATTGACTCCACTTAAAAAAGTGAGACAATAGCCATCATGCACATCACTACAGTTAAGCACATATGCTATGCATGACTTCACTTTTCTTTCTATATCACTTTGACCAATGTCAAACAAAAGCCTTAGTAGAATCATATTTAAATAGGCCTCTAAAATTGACAACATCATTGATCCACCATTCTTACCTTTTCCACCACTTCGCGTAGATCTCTTAAGTCTATGGAAACCATAGTCTAAGGAAGCGTCGAACAACTTTTAATTCGATATCATGAAAATAAAAGCTAGTACGCGTTCATGTCATAATCATGAACAGATTATATTTTTCGAAAATGTAATTTAGATCGAATTAGCTTGCCATAAAGTCTAAGGACATGACCATTTACTTATTACTGACTTTTACAAAATCTATGTAATACGTTCGTCAGACCATATTAGAATATTTAGAATCAAATAAATAGTGATCGAATAATCGGTAGTTGATTTACCAAAACTTGGCGTGATTAAAATAAAATAAAACCAGGCAAGTGCATGTCAGACCATGCTCAGTGTAGGGGTTCGTCAGGAGGCCTTCCTCCAAATCAAAAAATTGATCATGATATGTACATAATGTTTTTAAGACCTGTCAAATGATACCGCAATCAATGTATATAATATTTTAAAAAAATTAGCTTTACATGGAAGGTACCCGAAAGGGTTCCTAGTTTGACTTAGGAACTCTAAAAAAGTTAAGGTGGTCTCTAAAAAGGATGTATTTTATATACTCGGAATCTCATTGATCTGTACATGATGGATGATGTTTATATGTATTAAACCTTGTTATCGTGTTTAACCCTCATAAACATTATAAGCTTTGTGTTTTACAAAGCATGCTACCACAACACTGCACAGCGAACAACACGGAAATTCAGGTAAATCGACTCCTGATTATCCAAAATGTACAGATAAATATGCTCTCATCTGAATTTCTTATAAATAAAAATCAAATACACTTTATAACTCGTGCAATCTCCCTAAAGCTTCTAAATTGCCGTGATGGGAGTCGATTCTGTTAATATTCGCTTTTAATTCATCGACAGACGCTTTGGAAAGGGCTGGCGCGTGCGGTACTAAGGTGGCGATACTCGCGTTCTCATCCTGCAGCCGCCGCTCGGCGTCGAGGAAGTCGTGAGAACCGTTGGTGGGCCTGGGCATTGACAGCTCCAAGTTGGAGACCGACGTGGGCGGCTGGGGGGTGGTCAGGCCTGACAGCGAGATAGATGAAGGGAGGCCGTTGTTTACTGGAACAATAACATCTTTACAACACCGATATAAGCATACACTTGGACCTGTGGAATCGTTTGTCGTTACCACGGAAAGTGAACCATAAAGTGAAGAAGAACCATAATATTGTGGTTAAACACACTCAATGGCTTGTACTTAAAAAACAACGTTTTATTGTTTTTTAAGTACAGGTGCCCAACCAAAAATAGAAATACTATACCTAATTACGGTAGGAAAAAAAAACAATGGTAGTATTGGTACAAGGCGTCTACTAAGGATCGATCGAATTGGTATGAGTCACGTCGAACTATAAGGCTTGATTTCCTCCTACGCTGATGTCGGTCGCTGACGTCGGTCGAGAGTACGAATATACACCATCATCTATGAGACACCGCACAGCGACGCTGACATCCGCAGCAGATTTATTGCTACGCGCCGCTCATGACGAGCGTCGGACTCGCTCGTCAGCGCCGCATACGTCGGTGCGCTGACGCGCTATATACACCACTATGCGCGCGTTCAGTGCAAAGCTGACCGGTTGGCTGTACGCACGTGCGCAGCGAAGGCGAGCAGAAACTGTTCCGTACAGTGATCGGTTTCGTACTGCGGGACTTTTCTTTCGCTACGTTTACGTTACGCTAGACCGATGTCAGCGTAGGAGGAAATCAAGCCTAAGGCTATCACAGCTCTTACAAGGATACATTAGTTCTCTGTATATACAAAGCTTGTACCGCTTTGTAACGTCCGCTATGAGAAATGTAATTTATTTAAATTGGAACATCGTTGGTCATTTTTAAAAGATTTCTAAGCATGACGAGGCTAAGGAGACAATCCGTTCCTAGTTTGTTTTTTTTTACCTCGTGAGTTGGCCGCGGCGCCGGGGCCCGCGTGGTCGTCCTTGTGGTCCTTAGGCATAGAATTGGCGCGGCCTTCTACCATCCCGAGTACCCTGCACACAAACAACACGATATACAACTTTACTGCATTAGCAGGTATTTTCTTTTATAATTTTTCTATGTAATTAATATACTAAATATACGACTCAAAATGCTTAGCCAAACAGGCCACAGATAAAAAAGGAAATAATAATGAAGGCCTTTTATTTCTGTCTTGATTGGCTCACAGAATGAGTCATGAAATTTTATTTATTTTAAATTTAGTTAATTACCTACTCAGACAAAGTATGGTAGAGTCAATTTCCTATGAAATGAAAATGTCGCTAAAGTCGACTCCTCAAATTCACAGACGCATCTTAACGACCTTATTGTTTTATGATGTGCAAATGGAACTTAACCTTAGTGTTGCACACCATACCAATTTAAATGTACATTAAGAACTGGAATATGAGATTTACAGCTCGTTCGTTCAAATAGTTTGCATGCTCTGATGTGCCACTACAATTGCTACAAAGAAGCTGCCGCGGCGCGCACAAAGCTGTTTCGGCGACTTCAAAGGGTTGTACTGCACACTGCACACTGTTTGAACGAACGAATTGTACTCATATATGAGAAGTAGCGAGAAATAACATTTTTAATAAAAATAAAAACGTCTCATACGAGATTTTGATTCAAAATAGTGACCTAAACGATAATGAAATGGTTTTATAGGATATGAGTATCCGTTCAACCTTCTCTTACTCCCCACTCTTTCGCCCATTAACGAATTGCCTAAGGCATGTTAACAATATTTGAGTTTCCAGACGGGGGTAAGTTGGATTGCAAAATAATTTAAACCACATTTTAGTGCTACTATCGTTCTAAAACTACAAGTATGCGAGCGAATGAAAGACGCGGTGATTCTAAAGGGAAATAATTCATATTATAGTAGTTTATGCAACAGTTGTATAAGAGAGGTCAAAAAAGACGAGTGGTGTGGTTACGATGTGAGCCGCAGGCGAACATCGTAAAGCAAGACGCCACGAGTATTTTTTGACTTAGTTATACACAGTTGCATACAATACTTTTTCTACGACTAGGTTTCAAATAAAATGCAAAATTAAATTAACAAAATTTTATTAATATACCTAGGTTAGAATACGAACGAACGAAGCACAGAACAACAAACGAGCGAGAAACATTCGAAAACAATAAAATATGTGTCTATGGTTTCATATTTTAAAAAAAAGTTGCACAATCGATTTAACTTGTGAAATAGGGACTAAAAAACACCTAATGATTTGAGAAATGAATTCTTTTACCTGATTGGTCGATTTTAATATAGCTGCGTTCTGGTTGGTTGATACCAAATAAAATGTTTTTTTTAAAGAGTTAAATTAGTAAAAGAGTTTACATACCAAAAAGAACCTAACGTTCCGATTGACAGTCAATGTGTATTGTGATTGGTGGTTTAATTTGGTGAAGTATTTTGATTGGTCAAATTAACCTAGGTGTAAGCTTTGGCAGCTAGGCATATCGTTTTGGCTCAAAAAAGCACAAGTGCTGTTAAGGGGAATAGACTAGATAGACTTTTCTACGGAATGTTCTGCGGACATATTATCTATATTCTTATATTAGTGTTCGTGACTATATAAATGACAGATAAAAGTACAGGAGTAGGAAAATATCATAAGAGCATTTTTTTTGCGTCTATTATGTTTTTTGACCGTCGTAAATTTTTCCTATATTGTTACCACTTTTTAGTATGAACATGAATGTATCTTCGTCGCTTTGTCCTTCTCACACACACTTCGACTTCAAACCACCTCTCGACGTACTCGTCCGAAGCGGACCAAGTCGCGGGTAAAAGCTTTCCTATAAAACTGTGACTCTTGTAGAATCTTTCATTCACTTGCGCTCATATCTGCACTAGTACCAAAACAAAATTGTATGACCAAAAAAGTTCGCTCAAACTACTGTTCTACTTACCGATTTCCTGCGTCGGGAGCGTGATAAATACAATGATATGATAAATACATATACATAGCCATTTTTGGATATTGTGGTTTTTAAAAGGGTTAAAAATTTATATGTGCACAGAATGACATAACTAAATAACTACACAAAAGCTCAGTAGGATTATAATAGCCATAATAACTCTTAAATTATACTGTGGAGTAATGATATATTAAAAGGACATGGAAGATAGCGTTTGACGTAAAGTAATCCTGTCTTATTATTAGACTGCCGGAGGAGGAGGGTAATGTGCTTATCAGCCTATTGTATGTTTGTTCCTTTGTGGTGCTCTCGAAACTAAACGCATCGACCAATTTTGATGATTCTTATGGCAATCGATTTGTCTTAATCATGTGAGTGTGACTAAAGATATGACAGTAATGCCATTTTGAAAAAAAGAAAAAAAAAAGTCGATAAACTATGACAAATGGGGTATCATTGAATAAGTATTAAAAAATTATCTTCAGGTTTCTTTCATTATATTTCATTTTGAACGATCATTTAGGATTTATAACGATTTAAAGTTGGTTAGCAACAACAGTCGGGTTTTTTAAAGCTTGCTTTTTTTTGTTATTATTAATAGCGTTCAGGATGTCGATATTTCTTATTTATTTATTAGGTTTCATAGAAAAACGATGATTGCCGATAACTAGGAACTGGTAGTACTGTATCGTGTCGTCTGTTTAGTCGAGGTTAATAAGATCACTTCTGGCAAGAGAGTTTCATAGTGTTTCGATCAGACTGACAGATCACAGGTCACAGTACAGCTTCATTCAGTGTTATTACAAGTGGGTGCTATTGAGTAGATTTAATGTGGGAAACACGAATCCCTTGGTTTAGTTAAGGGATAATAAACGTGGAGTAACCGTGGAGTAGACGAGCCACGCTTTGTCCTTATTTGTCGAAATCAAAGCCACAATGACAGATAAGGAAATAGTACAGCCCAGCTACGCCACTGGTACCCCGCGGTTATTAAATAAGAATTCAAGAGCTCAGTCTTGGACTGTGTCAAGTTGGGTAAGATTGTTTCCAGATAGTAATAAAGTGTATGTATGCGGTAGGTCGCCGCTCACCTGGAGCAGCCCAGGTCCCCGAAGGGCGTGGCGGGCGCGCGCGGCGGCGAGGCGCGCGGGGAGGGCGGCGCGGCCACGGCCAGCCCCTCCGCCACCAGCGCCGCGCCGATGTCCAGCTCGCCTTCTACGACACATTCATACCTTTTTTAATACAGTTGCTCAAAAAGTGGTACTTTTCGTAGCTGTATATCACTCGGAAAGTTGGATTTTTCGCACTAGTGCTTTTTACTTTTCCTATTTCGCACTAGTGCTTTAAGTAATTTCGGACATAATGTGTTCACACGTCGTTATCTCACTTCAGAGGTCCGGGGGGAAGAGGACAGACACAGATACCCACATACACACGTACACAGATTCACATTTTTTCACAAATGTATTAAAAAACGTCGTTCGATACACGTGCGGAAATGTCATTCTTCACTCCTCCCGAGTCTTGACACTGGCCTCGTGACAAGATATCTCGGTACTCGTGAAGTAATGACATACTTTCCGCACAAGCATCGGAATGTACTATTCTCAAACATGCTCGGAAAAAACGGTTTTCCGATGGAAACACAAGGATGAAAACACTCTCCGTCCATGTCCATATTGTTTTTTCAAAAGTGCTGTCTATTGCGTATAAAATCGAAAGGACCATGAAAAAATCCCGAACACCCAACTTGTGGGGGCGCAGTGAGGGGCGGCGGCGCGGCGGGGCTCTGCGGAGCGGCGGCGGCGGCTCGTTGTGCGTCAAACTATCGCTACTAATACTCGTATGACGCAAACAAACATTCTCTCCGAATTTGTCAAAGGTTTTTAATATGAATACTGATGATAATCATGTATTTGTATCATTTCCTCGCATTATTTGAGAAAACCATTATTTATGCCGCGGTGGAAACGAGGATTTTCTAACCCTTATAACACCTCGTCAGGAAATCCTTTACTTTCCGCGCCTAGGCAACAATGTACCTACTATTACCCAATTATCACACTAACCTAAATAAAAATACATTACTTTATTGAGAAATAACACAATTCCTGATTTCTATTTCGTACGTTTGTAACCGCACGCGTGAGTCATCAGCGCTGTGTCGTGTGAGCCCGCCGGTGCGCCACACCGCGCTACGTCATCGCCTGCGATCTAAATTGCGCTACGCACCCCCTAAATACCGCTGCGCCCCTGGTACTTTATTTAAACATGCCATCTCTTTGGTTGGATAAATGGCTTGGAACAAAAGCATATTTTAAAAAATGGAGTAAAACGCACTAGTGCGAAATATCAAACAATCCGCACTAGTGCGAAATATCCTATCCAACATTCCACACTAGTGCGAAATATCCAACATTCCGCACTAAAGTGCAATAGAAAAAATAAAAATAACTAGTTCGAAAACGTCCAACTTTCCGCACGATATAAAGCTACGAAAAGTACCACTTTTTGAGCAACTTTATTAAAAAAATATTGTACCCACTGGATAGATACCCATTTTTTGGGTAAATGCCTAATACCCAGTCTACCGGGTACATTAGGAATATACCCGGTAAATATCCGATGTAAACGAACTTTTGAGTATTTAACAGGATATTTGTCCATCTCTATTACCGTAAACCCGACTAAAGGGACGATATAAAAAGTAACACGATTACATCAATGTACGTAAAAATGAGAAGTACGCCGCGACGTTCTTTACTTCATAATTTTGAAGTACATCAAGAAGAATACAACGATGAAGATAGTAACAAAAAGTAACGTTTGAACACTGAATACTTTGCGATATGCACTCTTTGAAACATTACGTAGATGTCACTCACCGTCTGTGACGTCATATAACTTAATTCCAGGTATTTCCTTCTCTTTTTGGCCGTCATCCGTAGCGGTCTTCTTGTACGAACACGTTTTCGAAACTAACGCCTTCCATCGAGCCACCTGCGAATCAATTGTACGTTGTTACAGAGATCAAAAAATAGGCCATAGACGGATAAGTATTCTAGAAAATAGATAAAGTCCCCTAGATTAAAATCTTTTGCCATTTTTAGACACATAATTATATATTTCTTTGAAGAAAATCGGTCAGTCAGGCTGATCTAATTTGACAGTTATTCAGATTAACGTCATCTCTATCTATAGAAGTTCAAAGCCTTCAAGGGTCTGCTCCAAACAGGTAACCTTTGAGCCAAATAGATAGATTTATTAAAATAATGCTTTTCGCTACATACTTTACATTAGGTAATTTAGTAGCAATATTCCATCATATATTATGTCTCTTTGTTAAACTAACTTTATTAAGATCAGGTTCGTCAACTGCGTATAAAATTGAGTGGTTTCAGAATAGGGATTCGGTACGAATGACATTTTAAAAAAGTTGTGACATTATTTTTGATCTATCAAAAATGGGATTCTCTTTAAGGCGAAATAAAACATTTTATGAAATGAGTGTCTACTATTAAAGGCCCAACCACACCGCTCGAGCGACGTGCACGTGCACATGCGCGTTCACTTTCCACTGCGTTGTATAGTGACATTTCGTAATGTTAATGCATACTATATAACGCAGTGGAAAGCGAACGCGCACGTGCACATCATGCAAGCGGTGTGGCTGGGCCTTTAATAGCAGACACTCATTTCATAGAATGTTTTATTTCGCTGAATTTTCATTTCATCGATAGCTTATATTTATGATGAAACCTTTGTTTTTAGGTTATCCTAAGCTGTGACCACCAAAAAATACACCTCCTGCACGGGCCTGTCAGTGAAACGAAAATTCGGCGAAGTGAAACATTCTATGAAATGAGTGTCGGCGAAGGCTAATCCATCAAAAATAGATGTTATATTTCAAAAAACAAAACGGTTCGTTCAGATAGGTCCATTGGTGGCGACGGCGGTACCTGCGCGAGCTGCTCGAAGCGCTCGACGGCGGCGGCGGGCCAGTGCTCCCAGCGCTGGCCGGCCGCCGTGACGCGCACCACGTCCTCCTCGCGCCCCGCCGGCCGCACGCCCGCCAGGAAGCACTCCATCGCCTGCACACACCCGCACATCATTCATATTCATACACACCCAGGCGTTCTGACCGCTTTTCTACCTTGCTTTTTAATAATGCAATCGTATTGTTTATGACTCGGTCGCCTTTACCTCGAGTTAAAAGGGCTATCATAACGATAACATTAAGCGTAAAAACAATATGAAAAAAGGGTTTACTGGAAAGAGCTCAAAAATTTGGAATGTAAGGTTCTATTGTCGATTATTGACACCATGAACGTTATTGCAAGTTCATAGAGGTGATTTCTATAACCACCACACCACACACATACCTGGTAATATGGATGCCATTCATTGGGTGATTTGCCATTGTACATCATTGAGGGACCGGGAAGCAAGTAATTGTGTTGCTGAGACTGCCAAATCCGCTTTGTTCGATTTCACATACGGGATTTCAAACTTTGATTAAACTGTTTAGTGTTTAAATCCTCCTTATAGGAAAAAAAAACGCAATGGATTTGGCAGTCTCGGGGAAAACCGAGCCAAAGCATTATTAACAGACCGGGAAGCTAGCGTTTGCTAGACAAGTATGAGTAAGGCCGAAGCGAAGGCAAGTACAGCAAGAGCAATCGGCACACATTAAGAAACCAGACTAACTCTAAAGCACTTTAAAAAATTTGATAGTTTTCAAACGCATTTCAATACATTTTCGAGAAAACGACGCCATTAGCCTTGTTAGTCGTGTCGAAGTTAGCGGTCCTGGATTGGATCCCCACTAATATGCATTTTCCACCTAAATTTCCACAGTTCAAATGATCTGACCTGGAATCGAAGGCGCAGTAAGTCGGCACGCAGCTCGCACAGTTCGTGCGTCGCAACGTATTCGCTGTCGCCATAATCCAAGTAGAAGACATCCGCCACCTGCGATCGCAAAAATCTCGATGACGCTTTCGATTATGTCTTTAACAAATACATAATAGATAATATATGAAAATAATGTTAGAAATTAATAAAATACAATTTAAAAAGTATTATTCACCTAAACATTTCTCAGGGCTTGGCTAGTAGCAGCATAAATAAAACTTCAAAGCATTCCTTTTAGGAGTACCGCAAGGAGCACTTTAGGCCCACTGTTTTTTTTATTTCACTTAAACAATCCTACAAATATATCGAGTTGTAGTTTTAATATATGTGCCGATACAGTAAAGTTATGGTAAATTCTGACCTGTTTGGTGGAGTCGAACTCGTTGGGACGGATGTCGTGCACGCGCGCGCGGTACCAGCGCCCGTCGTGCCGGAACACCGCCGCCACCACCTGCCCCACCGACACGTGGGACAGCTGGAACAATCAAATACATTCAGAATGTAATAGCAACATAATTGAACCAGTGCAGTCACACTGCCTCACTCCTTCGATTCAGAGGAAGCTATACCTTCATAGGCGATTAAAGCAGTCAATTTCCGTTCAATGTTTGTAAAGTTCTTGACTGAATTTTTTTTTTACTATAGGACTTTTAATATTATTACTCCATTAACTAAGTGGATCCAAAGCCACCAAGTGGAGCCAACTAAGTGGATAGTCAGGACATTAATAAAAAAAAAATCAAACTAGCAGAGTAATAATCCAATCTTACAGTTATGAGTATTCTCCCTAGAAACAGTAGTATAGGTCACGAAAGTCAGCAGCAGCAGAAAATAGGCCACAGGTCACCGAATAATTTAGAAAGGTAACTCAGCCCAGTTTAGAAATAACCGCAAAATGGTAGTAATTCACATAGCATGTCTCACTTGGTAGCAAATCATTTTTTGGTTGGTTGGTTAGTGGCTGAACCCTTTCTTCCCTTACGCACCAACCTATAAGTATATCGGCGGATCCTATTTCCAGGAGTTCTATTGTGTACGAATGAATGAGAATTATGCGACAGAAAGGAGCACAGCGTAGGCCTAAATCCTGATAAAATAGGAAAAGCGCTTTATGTACTTGTTATCCATACTAATATTATAAAAGCGTTTATATTTTTGTTTGTTACGCTTTCACGTGTAAAAAACTGAACCAATTGTATTAACATTTGGTATAGAAATAGTTTTAAGGAGATATACCTTTTGAATGCCTTACGTCAAATACAAAATGTGTCACACACGCCAAACATATTTGCTATGCTATAGAAATTACGACTTAAATGATAGTACATTGTTGCAGAGGATAGAAAGTACGAAATTTTTGGACGAGTCATATAGAGGGCCGAAACGTAGTTGAGGCCCTCTAGTGTACGAGTCCATAAATTGCACTTTCTACCGAGGCAGACATACTGCTTTTCACAACTACTGAGAGGAAATAAAATAAAAATTCATATTAAAAACTCAAATTTTAATTCATGTTAATGTGACATCACCACCAGTTTTACCATAGATCACTTTTTTTTAAATCTGGACTGGACCCCTATTCTCCTGGCATTCGAGATTAATAAACTAACATGTGAGATGAAAATGTCAACTCCATGTAATTTCATCTCTAGTGGTTCGAGATCAGGGGCCAAGTTTGAATTACATTAAAAAAAAAAGCAGTGACATAGTTTTTAGTTTGTGTATCTTTTAGCAAAACTACACCTAATATTTTACGACACAAAATGGTGTGTTCTGATTGGTCGATTTCAATTTTTCATTTTAAGGAGCTATGACACAAAAATTGATTGATTGATTTTCATTGGTTCTTAAAGTTGGACAACAATGTTCTCGACCAATCAGCAAACACGCCGACAAAAACATTCTTGGTCTGTCCCTATAAGTGACGTTTTGTGACCCCAAACAAGACCATCTATGGCCATATTTCCGAGCAGTGTTGTGAAAAGTATATTTTCATCTTGAACTTGTGTCGACTGTGGCGTTTAAAAGATTAACCCGTGGGAAAGAAACAAGAAAATTTAACAGTACCCAAGGGAATACCGATAAACAACTTCCACGCGGGAAACGGCAATTATATTGTGTGATACTAACCGCATGCGCCTCCCTGTTCTCCTTGTTCCCGTAGTACTCCGTCATCTGGTCGACGAGGTCGTCCAGCTGCGCGACCTGCGGCCCCACGAACTGCACCCAGAAGCGCGACGGCGACGACACGGCCGACACGTACACTTGGATGCTCAAGCTAGCTGCCTCTGTCGCACACGTCATATAACTATTAATATGAGGGAGAAAAGTGTATGGGTGGGAAAATGATGACTTGCTAAACGGAACTGTTATTATACTTCATTTGTTTCGATATCTAACTACACTCACCGGCAAAAGTAACCGCCCACCCGTCTTTTATTCATACAACTGTTTACAAATATAACTTTCTAAATCAGAGGGTAACTTCAAAACTACTTAACCAATTTTGATATAAATTGAAGTGTTTTGTTGTTGATTAACTTAGGTCCAAAATGGATACCAAATATTATTTAATAGGCCGTTACTTTTTCCAAAACAAACCCAAAAGAGTCATAAATTACCTGTTCGTAGTAAATTATTGTGTTTTGTACGACTTTAAAATTGATGGATGTTTTGAGTCCCATAGGATAGAGACATAACTTTTTTTTTTTAAAGTTGGCCAATGTTGAACCTAGGTTAACTAGCAACAAAACACTATAAGCTTCATCGAAATTCGTTCTGTATTTTTGAAGGTACTCTCTGATTTAAGAAGTTATACTGTTAATATTTGTATGAGCAAAAGACAAGTGAGCGGGTAATTTTGTCGGTGAGTGTAAATGTAAACCAATAACACCATTTGAAGTTCGTCAGCCAATAGAAGAAGAGGGCTTATTACGATAGTGTTTATCGCTGTGGATAAAGCAACCGTCACTCTCGCACTTACATATTTCAGAAAGTGACGGATGTTTTATCCACAGCTATCAACGCGACCATAATAGGCCCACAGAACACTGATTAGTCGAAGCTCGACAAAACAGTTCAATTGGCTGTTTAAATATAAAACAGAGCGACATGGTTTGGTTTGTTTACATTTACACTCTTATTCATAAACGCGCAATAGCTTAAGTGTGCTTAGAATATGTTTTGTCCTTATCTCTCACTCAGAAATTTGAGTTTGACAGAAAGTGACAAAGACTATTTTAGTAAAAAGTGGTTTATTATGCGTTTATGAATAAGGGAGTTAGTTATTACCTAAACAAATGAAATATATAGTGTTTTTAATCCATGACGTACGCCCTGCTAGTGGCATTGATATGGCACGGTTGCAGATGCGTCAATGTTTTAAAAATTAAGTAGAGGGCATAATTATTTTAAAATGTTTATTTATGTTGTAATATGTTTAAAATATTATTAAACTGATAAATGTCATGCAAAACACACAAAACAAACTGCGAACAAAACTATCACAGCTGCAACTAAACAATTCTACCCTCGCCCTTGCCCACCACACAAAAGTCAAAATGCTTCACTATACCCATAAATCTCTTTCTTTACCAGCTAGCAAAACAAATACATATATGTAAAGTATTACCACTACACCGCAAAAAAAACCCAGGGTGAAGTTAAGACGCCACAACACGAGGAGAAACACAAAAGGGATCAACCAAACTTACTCAAGATTTCATGGTCAAATAAATCACGAAAGTGTCAGTCGGGAGTTTTCTTCGGAGTTTTTTAATTCTATAATTTTCATGTGTTTTTTATAGCATAGTGTACATAGAGTAGGCGAACGAGCACACAGGCCACCTGAGGGTAAGTGGGATCTGAGACCCATAGACACTTGCATGCTATGCTCAAGACTACAATCTTAAGACTGCAATCCTAAGGCTGCAAATGCCAACCCTCAGGACTAAGATGAAATGCATTCCAATGAAGAATGTCAGTAGGTACGCCAAATCGCTTGAAACTTTGTAGCAGTAAAGTTTATAAATAAACAAACATACTACTTTTTATTTTATTCAAAAAGACTCGGTAGTTTTGATTCTATGAACGTTTAAAATTTGGGTCGATAATATTAAAGCGCGCGGGGGCCATCTTGCTGGGGTGACGTCATCGCTTAACAGCGGTACGCGCCCTTATATGAAAAAGTAGCAAAGTACAAGCGTAGTCTATAACAGGATGGGTGACCGCCTAAAACATCGTGTTGATAAAATCAGTTTTGTCTCATATTTGTAGCAGTTTTACTTGAGATTGCTCTTTAGTCGGAAACTATGAAAATTAGACTACAATTTAAGCTTAAAATAGCATCAAAATAAGAAGCCATTATAAAAATACAATCCATATAAACATGCTAAAAAAAATGATTTATTTTCATGTTTCTTGTATGGGGACCCCTATTGGGATTTGATTTATTGTTTATTGTACAATTTTAAACGATAGATTTTATAATAACACGTATTCTGTGAAAAATTCAACTGGCTACTTATAACGGTTAAAAAGTTATAGCCCTGTAAACTTACTTTTTCATATAAGGGCGCGTACCGCTGTTAAGCGATGACGTCATCATCCGTGAGCGCTAGCCGCCAGGTTTCGAGCGCGGCATACGAAGTTTAAAATTAAATATCTCGAAAACTATTTGACGTATCGAAATGATTTTTTTACACCCATTTTTAGTTTTTAACGAATAATACGGTAAGCCAAAAATCTAAACTGGCTGACATTCTCTATTCTAAGTTTTTTTTTATAATGTATCCTGATGAAATACTCGTACGTATAGACACGTACAAATATAACAAAGTAGATTTGCTTGTATGAGGTAAAATTAATGATCCAGTTACGAATTAATTGCTATACAATAGTTTTTGCATAGTAATAAAATATTGAAGCACAACAACGGGTTGTGAAATTCCATCTTATTTTGCAGAAAAAAATTACAAAAGTTATACAACTCTTTATATTTGTCATCCTTGACTTCAAAAGCGGGACAAATTAGCACGTCGGATGAGCGAGGCCAACATTGTAACAGTATACACATATTTGGCTTGTAAATATAGGGACAGCGTAATTTGTGTAACATGAATAATAGTGTCGGCCAGTATAAGAGAATTCTTTATAAAACTAGCTACTACTAAAGGCTATTAGCGAAAGGGAATCATTATTTATGTTTTTTATTTATTTATACTAGTTAAACAAAACACACTCGAGTAGCCAGGTTAAAATGCATTTATAGTTCCTTGAGATAACTAAGCAAAACTAAATTCTAAGATTAGAAGAACTTATTCTTGGGACTAGCGATTTTTTTTGGGAGCCAACTAAGCTCAACACTTGTACAGTCCACTACAGAGACAGAATACATAATTCAATTTAAAATATTTTCCAAATCCTTGTCAAAATATAGTTCTTTCGTTCAAATAGTGTGCATTGCAACTAGGGCTTGCAAATATTCGATTGATTCAGATATTCGAATATTCGACTTTAAATTTACAGATATTCGAATAATTCGAATAATAGTCGAATAGTCCTAAACATTTAATAAAAAACGGTATACACCATACTGATATAAATTGCAGTGACTGAGTATAAGTTCAATTACTATTTCTTTGATAGTATGACCCAAGCAAGCGATAGAATCATCTTTTAATTCATAACAATTATATAGGGAACCAGTATTCGCGTAACAAAAAAGTTTAATTCTAATTCAGTCTTTACTCAGTTCTCGATAATTTCGGTGGTACTTTTATCGTTTTAAAAGAAATGATAATAAAATAATTTTGATTGTCATTCAATTCCGGAATAGTAATAAAATTGTAATACTTATCAGAAAAATAGGTCCGAAAATACCGGGATTTCGGTATGCACGCGCCCTAGTATGTAGGCGACTGTGACTACGGAAATTAAAGGAAGTATCATCACATCATCCTTGTTCCTCGTAGTCGGTATTTGACGATTACCATCAAAATATAATTATGTTAATATCGCTACTATTCGCACGACATGGTCATGATGGGTGGGGGGATAGTGGGAATGAGACAGACAGTCCCAGATAGTCCGAGTAGTACCGATATGACGCTATATCAATAAATTTGGAGTAATCAAAAATATTCGAATATTCGAATTTCATTCACCGCATTATTCGAATACCTGAATGTACCAAATATTCGAATTATTCGAATATTCGAATATTCGAATTGCAAGCCGTAATTGCAACCCTTTGAATTCGCCGATACCGCTTTGTGCGCGTCGCGGCAGCTTCTTTGTACCAATTGTAGCGGCACATCAAAGCATGCAAACTATTTGAACGAACGAATTATATGACATTTTACCCTGGCTACACCTCTAAAATAAACTCAAACCATGCTGTTAGCAAGTCTTACCAGGCCGCTTATACTTGACGCGTTTGGGGTCACCTGGCGAGTCGTCGCTGGGCTCCGCGGGCGCGGCGACGGCGACGGCGGGCGCGCCGGCCGGCGGCGCGTGGCGCGGGCTGCGCTTGGACTGCTCGATCTCACGCCGACACTTCTCTTGGGCCACCTTACATTGAGGAAGGCTTTGTTCATTATTCGAGACGACGGAAGGTAGGAGATAGAACGACGACCTGGTTAAAATCGCAGGAATTCCCTAGATGCGGACGGCACTGGATAACTGTGATGCTCAGGGAGACCTACGTCCGTCATTGTATATCTCTTTCTCACGAAACGATGTTTTGCGTGTAATTCATATGGCGGTTGAGTCGTATGACGTCATATTCCTGTATTTGTCTCTGTCTAAAAGCAAGTTTTAAACATTTCATCATCATCATGTCAGCCGAAAGACGTCCACTGCTGGACATAGGCTTCCCCAAGGCTCTCCACTCAGACCGATCTTGTGCTTTTCGCATCCACCGCGTTCCCGCGATCTTTACAAGGTCGTCACTCCATCTTGTTGGAGGCCTACCTACAGCTCGTCTCCCGGTCCGCGGACGCCACTCAAGAACCTTCTGACCCCATCGGCCATCAGTCCTGCGAGCAATGTGCCCCGCCCACTGCCACTTAAGTTTGGCTATTCTTCGGGCTTTAAACATTTATATCTTTCTTATTTTTAAAGATATTAAAAAACTATTTATACTAGGCTATTCGGAAGGTAAAAAAAGATTCAATTTAAATACTAATAAAAAAATAGGCAAATACCCTATCACAGGCTTGCCACAAGGTGACTAAAGATCTTGGCTGTGGGAAAGCGGTGGATACTACATTGGTAAATGACCAAACATGGTGGAGATCTTTGGAGAAAACTTATGTCCAGGAATGAACGTGTTTTGGCTGAGTAGCCGCCGTGTACCCAAAAAGTTGTACTAGCTTAAGTACACTACTTGAGCTTGAATTTAATCTTGACTGATGCTCTAATGCATTGTAACTAACCAACACATTCCGCTAGCTGAATGTACAAGAAGAGCAATTACTCGTACTACATAAAATATCATACAGTGGGTGTGTGTCTGTTTCAGTTTTAAGGTGACTTACGCAACTCTGGACGAGTCCCTTGGCCACCTCGATCTGCTCGCGCGTGCCGCGGAAGGAGACGTGGCGCTGCAGGGCTCCGTCGGGCCCGGGCGGGCCCTCCACCTTCACCCTTGCGCCGCTGCGGTGGCTGATGTCGGTAATGTTCTCGCCTCCAGTGCCTGAAAAAAATAGGCTCATATTATGTTTATGTTAAATAATCTCTGCTGTGGCTTTTTCAGGATCTTCACCGCTTACCACATGGTCTTATTTTGAAAGTTGCATTATTTGCAGTAATAATTGGACGATACAGTTCTGCCCTGTTTTGTTTACTTGTTACAATGTAACAAATATTCAAATTGTAAAACTAAATAAAACCCTAAACATAGTTCTATCAAAATTACAATATGAAATTTAAAAAAAAGAATCATCACTACTCTTAATGTTCAGATATGAAGATCAATAATAAGTAAGGCTCAACTGAGTCAATTGCGATTTTATGACAAAACGACATCATCAATATATGCATGTTTTTTCCTGTTATGATTTGTATGCACCTACTATATTCCTAATACGTTTACATGTTTGTTTTTATGTACTGTTAACATGTTTCTTCTCACGTACCACACGCAAAACAGGCGCTTGAGGTGTAACATCAGAAACCAGACGGCTAAATAAATAAAAAATCACTTACCAATGATCCTCCCACAAGCCCAGTTCGGTACGTCCAAGGTGTCCTCCACAATGACCGGCTGCTGCTTCATGAAATCGTGCACCAGATTCTCAGCTGTTTGTGATGTATGGCTCTCACCGCGGATCACACACACATCATAGTCCTTGTCACTGAACTTCTTGAAGTGTATCTTAGCACCGGACTTGTGCTCTATTTCCTTTATGTTGGAGCCACTGCGACCTGCAATTAGGTGTTTGTTACTGACAGTGATCGGAATAGACAGAGCTAATTTACCTAAAGTTCGCAAAAGGACATGATATAAAGTGGTTACACCTGGGTAAAATATAATTATATTTTTTGTTTAAATCCGCATTTCAATTATTTGTTTTATTTCTAGCGAAAATGTTGAAATATATTCAAATACTTACAATGTAATTCATAGTTTAAGATTTCTTATATCAGAAGAATAAGGCTTTAGAGAAAAGTTTTTTAAATGAATTACGCTACATATTGCAAAAGAAGAAATCATTTTAAGTAGGTCAAAATAACAACCTTTTGACATGAGGTATGAGGTATAGGCCCCTTTTACCACAAACTTACATAAAATATCTCGTAAAGTGAGTAAATAAACGTATTTGTAGCATTACAACTAGTAACAGCAGTAATATTTTAGCTGGCTTTTGGATCATTTATTTATTTATACATTTATCAGCATTATACATTTATTATCTTTGATTAAATTTGATCGCCAATGACGTTAACCTAATCAGATTATGCATTCAATAGTAAAAGGTGAAAACCCTAAAACTAAAACCAGTTGAATTGGAATAAAACTACTTGACCAACCAACTCGAATATTATCTTATTGACTCTGAAATATGGTGTCTATTTAAATGTTGGCTCTTATGTGAAAACAACCATTTGTCTTTATGACAGCAATATTAAAAGCAGAGCTGACTAATATCTTAGTCATTATCATCAGT